>QNTS01005730.1:82043-92764 GCA_003317085.1 Hucho hucho
CAGAGAGAGAGGGGGGCAGAGAGAGAGGGGGGCAGAGAGAGAGAGAGAGAGAGAGAGAGAGAGAGAGAGAGAGAGAGAGAGAGAGAGAGAGAGAGAGAGAGAGAGAGAGAGAGAGAGAGAGAGATCTGTGGTTTGGTAGGCGTGACAGGCCATGGGGCATTACTATCACAAAGATTGATATATCGATCAGTTGTGTAATTACCCAATGGGATGTCACCTTATTAATAACCAGTACTGTAATTATCCAATGGGCTGTCACCTTATTAATGACAATACTGGGATTGTCCAATGGGCTGTCACCTTATTAATGACTTGTCTTGTTGTTACTGATACATAAGCAGTAAAACATAATCTTCTCCACATTGGCCATCACCTAGTCAGTTTGAGATACTGTAGTAATTTCCCACCAACTTTTACCAATTCTCTATGTGTCATCAATAACTACCTTGCTTGAATAAAGTCAAATTCTGTCTCTGTAGTGTTGTGGTCCAAGCAGGGGTGGGAGAGGGTTAGGGATGCGCAAGGGAGAGGAAACCTGGATCACACTCACACTCACACTCACACACACACACACACACACACACACAGAAGATCTTGAGGAATGATTTCATTGCTCAGGTGTTCAGGCAGGCATGGGGAGACATACCATCCTACATCTTACCATCCTACTATTTGTGTTTGTATTTATTATAGATCCCCATTAGCTGCTACTCTTTAAGGCAGTTCATACCATTTTAAAAACATTACAATACATTCACAGATTTCACAACACAATGTGTTCCCTCAGGCCCCTACTCCACCACTACCACATATCTACAGTACTAAATCCATGTGTATGTGTATAGTGCGTATGTTATGGTGTGTGTGTGTGTATGCATGTGTCTGTGCCTATGTTTGTGTTGCTTCACAGTTGTTGTTCCACAAGGTGTTTTTTTATCTGTTTTTTAAATTAAATTTTACTGCTTTCATCAGTTACTTGATGTGGAATAGAGTTCCATGTAGTCATAGCTCTATGTAGTACTGTGCGCCTCCCACAGTCTGTTCTGGACTTGGGGACTGTGAAGAGACCTCTTGTGACATGTCTTGTGGGGTATGCATGGGTGTCCGATCATACCATCCTACCATCATACCCCCCCCCCCCTTGGGAACTGTGTGTGTGTGTGGTTAGGATGGAGGGGTGCTGAAACGGTAAGGGGGGTGTGGTAGAGGGATAGGATAAGGTAGAAGATTGCCCTTAAGGCTATTTGCATTCATACTACTGCAAATGAGATAGGTACTTCCTACGTTTATAAAAACATGAAGGTACTGATGAAATGTACCGACAAACATTCAGTTGAAATGTTCAGCCATGTTCAGCCAAGAGAAACGATAAATCTAAGATCCCAAAAACAATTAAATTCAGTTAGATTCAGCAATCAATGTACTCACCACTCCTTGGTGATGATAGGAAGTCCTTGGGAGAATCTCAATTGGTGTAGCTCAACTCCTGTCGTGTCTCTCCTTTGTCCTCTCCTGCTTTTGAAAAAAGGTCATTGAGGAAACGTGGAAAAGAATGTGTGGTATGAAATGAGACCCTCTTCTACCGGCAAATTATGTTTACAGGGGAGGGAATCACAAATAAATGTGTAAAATGAACTATTTTTTTTAATAGACAAAACAGCAGCTGATTCAAAGGGAGTGAGGTGGATTTTAAAACACTTCCGTGCTAGAACCTGAAAGGATACTCTTGAGAATCCTCTGCTGAAGTAGGTAATCAAGGAGGAGAGCAGACTCCTCCTTTCACCTACTAATGAATTAACACTCTACTCAACCTCTCAACCACTCATTAGTTTCCTGCTCACTGAGATACATTTTTATACACTGGGAGATTCTCATTTGGGCAAAAGTCTGTTCTTTCCTCGACTCCTCTGTCCTCCTCTGTAAGTCGTTCTGAATAAGAACGTCTGCTGAATGACTAAAATATAAATGGAATAATCTGTTTTCCTGTTCAAGAACATCCGTTAGATAGTCAACCGAAACCACCTGTTGTTGGAAAGCAGTCTCTCAGCAGATTACAAGTGCTGATATATGATCAGGAGTAGAGTAGAAATACTGATCTAGGATCAGTTTTGCTTTTTAGATCCTATTGAAGCAGATTGTTCTGGACTGGAGGAACCTGATCCTAGATCAGCACTCCTAATCTTAATCTGAAACGCATTATGAATACAGGCCCAGGTGCCCCTTGTCCAGATATACTTTTATTCATTAAGATCTGAAAGGCAACACTGACCACATAGCTCAGCAGTCTTACTCTGAGAAGCTTTAGGAGTCAAAGCCAGCAGTTCTCTATACATCATTGCCCCCATCTGGTGTGATAAAGTACATAATTCCCGTTGGTGTAATGGTCCACGGTGATGTAGTAGAAGCCTGACTCCACCTGGTCAAACCTGTTCTCTCTACTAACACTGACCTGTCTCCTGAGTAGAAACCTGGTCAAACCTGTTCTCTCTACAAACACTGACCTGTTTCCTGAGTAGAAACCTGGTCAAACCTGTTCTCTCTACAAACACTGACCTGTTTCCTGAGTAGAAACCTGGTCAAACCTGTTCTCTCTACTAACACTGACCTGTCTCCTGAGTAGAAACCTGGTCAAACCTGTTCTCTCTACAAACACTGGCCTGTTTCCTGAGTAGAAACCTGGTCAAACCTGTTCTCTCTACAAACACTGACCTGTTTCCTGAGTAGAAACCGGGTCAAACCTGTTCTCTCTACAAACACTGACCTGTCTCCTGAGTAGAAACCTGGTCAAACATGTTCTCTCTACAAACACTGATCTGTCTCCTGAGTAGAAACCTGACTACACCTGGTCTCTACAGACACTGACAACTGGAGTGAGAGAATAAAATAAGATGTCAGGAAGTGATGTCACAGACACAGAGTTCTGTTGGATTTAAAATGTTAACATGTTAATTTTGCCTTCAAGGTAACAGTCCATTTAAAGCACTGTGGCTGTATCAAAAGAGGCAACTATAGATAATCAGGAGCCAAATAATTTATAACACATCGGACTGGACTGAGCCCAGCTGTAGGGCAATTCTACGATAACACAGTGATGCTGGCACTCAGATTTTTCACTTTAAAATATACTGTATGTCAAACAAAAAACAATGATTTCAAAATGAAACAAACCATACAACTCCACACGCAGGAAGTCCCCAGCACAGGAAGTTGGTGGCACCTTAATTGGGGAAAACGGGCTAGTGGTAACGACCGGAGCAGAACTAGTGGAATGTAACAAATACATCAAACACATGATTTCCAGGTCATATAACCTCTTAGGGCTAGGGGGCAGTGTTCGGAAGTACGGAGAGCTCGACGTGCCCAAAGTAAACTGCCTGTTACTCTGGCCCAGAAGCTAGGATATGCATATAGAAAACACTCTGAAGTTTCTAAAACTGTTAAAATAATGTCTGTGCGTATCACAGAACTGATATGGCAGGTGAAAACCAGAGAAAAATCTATCCGAATTTTTGTTTGTTTGTTGATGTGATAGTTTTCCATTGACTTGCTATTCACTATAGAGGGATTTAGCAGTTCCTATGGCTTCCACTAGATGTCAACAGTCTTTAGACATGGTTTCAGGCTTGTTTTTTTTTTAAAACCAACGAGTAATAGGAGATCTTCCTGGTGGATCATTAGGTGGCCTGTACTGTTTTGTGCGCGCTCTTCGTTATTTTTCTTTTCTATTGAACAGGCTATTTTCCATCCAATGATCGTTTAATAACATATTAGGGTACCTGAGGATTGATTAGAAACGTTGTTTGACTTGTTTCGAATGAACTTTACAGGTACTTTTGGGATTTATTTTGTCTTCATGTTTGAACGCCTTTGAATAGGTGGATTACTGAACAAAACGCGCCAACCAAACAGAGTTTTTGGGATATAAAGAGGGACTTTATCAAACAAATGACCATTTATTGCGTAGCTGGGACCCTTTGGATTGCCGACAGAGGAAGATCTTCAAAGGTAAATGATTTATTTTATCGGTATGTTTGAGTTTTGTGACACCTCTGCTGGTTATGAAATTCTGTTAATTGAGGAAGTATGTGGGGAGCTGTCCTCAGACAATCAAATGCTATGCTTTCAAAATCTGACAACGCTGTTAGATTACCAAGATTCTAAGCTTTTGCATCATGTATGACATCATGCATGACACTCATTAGACCCTAATCTATGGATTTCACGACTGGGAATACAGATATGCATATGTTAATCACAGATACCTTAAAAAAAAGTTGGGGCATGGATCAGAAAACCAGTCAGTATCAGGTGTGAACACCATTTGCCTATTGCAGCACGACACATCTCCTTCGCATAGAGTTGAATCAGGCTGTTGATTGTGGCTTGTGTAATGTAGTCCCACTCCTCTTCAATGGCTGTGCAAAGTTGTTGGATATTGGAGGGAACTGGAATGCTCTGTTGTACAAGTCAATCCAGAGCATCCCAAACATGCTCAATGGGTGACATATCTGGTTAGTAGGCAGGCCATGGAAGAACTGGGACATTTTCAGCTTCCAGGAATTGTGTACAAATCCTTGCGATATGAGGTCGTGCATTATCATGCTGAAACATGAAGTGATGAATGGCACGACAATGTGCCTCAGGATCTCGTCATGGTATTTCTGTGCATTGAAATAGCCATTGATGAAATGCAATTGTGTTCGTTGTCCATAGCTTATGCCTGCCCATACCATAACCCCCCTGCCACCATGGGGCGCTCTATTCACAACGTTGACATCAGCAAACTGCTCCCCCACACGACGCCATACACGTTGTCTTCCCGGAACAGTTTAAACTGGAATTTATCTGTGAAGAGCACACTTCTCCAGTGTGCCGGTGAGCATCAAAGGTGAGTAGTTGCCCACTGAAGTCAGTTACAACGCCAAACTGCATTCAGGTCAAGACCCTGATGAGGACGACGAGCACGCAGATGAGCTTCCCTGAGACAGTTTCTGACAGTTAGTACAGAAATGCTTCAGTTGTTCAAACCCACAGTTTCATCAGCTGTCCGGGTGACTGGTCTCAGACGATCACGCAGGTGAAGAAGTTGGATGTGGAGGTCCTGGGCTGACGTGGTTACACGTGATCTGCAGTTGTGAGGCCGGTTGGACGTACTGCCAAATTCTCTAAAATGACATTGGAGGCTGCTTGTAGTATGCCAAATGCTCGCTCCCTCAACTTGTGACATCTGTGGCATTGTGTTGTGTGACATAACTGCAGATTTTAGACTTTTATTTCCCCCAGCACAAGGTGCACCTGTGTAATGATCATGCTGTTTAATCAGCTTATTGATATGCCACAGCTGTCAGGTCGATTGATTATCTTGACAAAGGACAAATGCTCACTAAAAGGGATGTAAACACATTCGTGCATGAAACATTGGACCAACTACATATTGCGTTTATAATTTGAGCACACAGCCATGCAATCTCCACAGCCTAACATTGACAGTAGAATGGCCTTACTGAAGAGCACAGTAACTTTCAAATTGGCAATGTCATAGGATACCACCTTTCCAACAAGTCAGGTCATCAAATTTGTGCCCTGCTAGAACTGCCACGGTCAACTTTAAGTGTTGTTCTTGTGAAGTGGAAATGTCTAGGAGCAACAACAGCTCAGCCACGAAGTGGTAGGCCACACAAGCTTACAGAACGGGACCGTCTGTCGTCGGTTGCAACACTCACAACCGAGTTCCAAACTGCATCTGGAAGCAATGTCAGCACAATAACTCTGTTCGGACCATTACCATGGAATCTCTGTTCGGACCACCACCAAGGACAATGGAGCTAATTCCAGTAGGCGATCCAAAACAACTACGCCGCAAAGGGCCACCTGGCCTGGATACGTAGACGTTCACATCGCACACCGCTCCTGAATATACTACTAGCCAGTCTCTTCACAACAAGGTACATGAAATTCGAGCAAAGATTGCCTTCCAGAGAGACATCAGAGATTGTAACATTCTCTGTTTCACGGAAACATGACTCTCTCTGGATATGTTGTCGGAATCGGTTGAGCCACCGGGCTTCTCAATGCATCGCGCTGACCGAGATAAACACCTCTCTGGGAAGAGGAAGGACAGGGGTGTATGCTTTATGATTAATGACTCATGGTGTGACCATAACAACACACAGGAATTTGGTCCTTCTGCTCACCGACCTAGAATTACTTACATTCAAGTGCAAGCCATTTTACCTACCAAGATAATTCTCGTCAGTTACAGTCACAGTTGTGTACATTCCCCCTCAAGCAGACACCAAGATGGCCATAAAGGAACTTCACTGGACTATATGCAAACTGGAAACCATACATCCTGAGGCTGCATTTACTGCAGCTGGGGATTTTAACAAAGCAAATTTGAGAACAAGTCTACCTAAATTCCTCCAGCATATTGATTGTGCTACGTGCAATACCCTTGACCACTGCTACTCTAACTTCCGCAATGCATACAAAGCCCTCCCCCACCCTCCCTTCGGCAAATCCGACCACGACGCCATCTTGCTCCTTCCGTCTTATAGGCAGAAACTCAAACAGGATGTACCAGTGACAAGATACCATTCAACGCTGGTCCGACCAATCGGAAGCCATGCTTCAAGATTGTTTTGATCACACGGACTGGAATATGTTCCGGTCAGCCTCAGAGAACAACATCGACGTATACGTGCGTTTATAAAAAAGTGCATTGGAGATGTTGTACCTACTGTGACTATTAAAACCTACCCTAACCAGAAACCGTGGATGGATGGCGGCATTCGCGTAAAACTGAAAGCACGATCCACCGCATTTAACCATGGAAAGCGGTCTGGAAATATGTCTGAATATAAACAGTGTAGCTATTCCCTCTGCAAGGCAATCAAACAAGCAAAATGCCAGTACAGGGACACGGTGGAGTCGCAATTCAACGGCTCAGACATGAGACGTATGAGGCAGGGTCTACAGGAAATCACGGACTACAGAATGAAATCCAGCCACGTCAAGGACATCGATGTCACGCTTTCAGACAAACTGAGCACCTTCTTTACCCGCTATCAAGGACTGCCCCCCCCCATGTGAATAAAACATTTAAATGTTTTAACCTCTGCAAGTCTGCTGGCCCAGACACTCACTTCTGTCATCATGAAGTGCTTTAGTCAGGGATCATATCACCTCCACCTTACCGGCCACCCTAGAACCATTTCAGTTTGCATACCATCCCAACTTGTCCACAGACGACGCAATCGCCATCACTCTGCACACTGCACACTGCCCTACCCCATCTGGACAAAAGGAATACCTATGTAAGAATGCTGTTCATTGACTACAGCTCAGCATTCAACACCATAGTACCCTCCAAGCTCATCATCAAGCTGGAGGCCCTGAGTCTAAACCCCGCCCTGTGCAATTTGGTCCTGGACTTTCTGACGGGCCGCCCCCAGGTGGTAAAAGTAGGAATCAACATCTCCACTTTGCTGATTACTAACAACGACGAGACAGCCTACAGGGAGGAGGTGAGGGCACTTACGAGACAGCCTACAGGGAGGAGGTGAGGGCACTTGGAGTGAGGAGTCAGGAAAACATCCTCTTACTCAAAGTCAACAAAAGAGATGATTGTGGACTTCAGGAAACAGCAGAGGGAGCACCCCCCTATCCACATTGAACATAGAGCAGTGGAGAAGGTGGAAAGTTTTAAGTTCCTCGGCGTACACATCACAGACAAACTGAAATGGTCCACTCACACAGACAGTGTGGTGAAGAAGGCTCAACAGCACCTCTTCAACCTCAGGAGGCTGAAGATATTTGGCTTGTCACCCAAAACCCTGACAAACTGCACCGTCCTCAACAGCAAGGCTCTCCAGAGGATGGTGCGGACTGCACAATGCATCACCAGGGGCAAACTACCTGCCCTCCATGACACCTACAGCCCCCTATGTCACAGGAAGGTTAAAAAAATCATCAAGGACATCAACCACCCGAGCCACTGCCTGTTCACCCCGCTATCATCCAGAAGGCGAAGTCAGTACAGGTGCGTCCAAGCTGGTACCGTGAGACTGAAAAACAGCTTCTATCTCAAGGCCATCAGACTGCTGAACAGCAATCACTAACTCAGAGAGGCTGCTGCCTACATTGAGACCCAATCACTGGCCACTTTAATAAATGGATCACTAGTCACTTTATACAATGCACTATAAATAATGCCACTTTAATAATGTTTACACATCTTACATTGCTGATATCACATGTATATACTGTATTTTTTACCATCTATTGCACATTGCCTATGCCGCTTGGCCATTGATCATCCATATACTTACATGTACATATTCTCATTCACCCCTTTAGATTTGTGTGTATTAGGTAGTTGTTGGGGAATTGTTCGATTACTTGTTAGATATTACTGCACTGTCGGAACTAGAAACACAAGCATTTTGCAACCCTCGCAATAACATCTGCTAACCATCTGTACGTGACAAATAACTTAAATTTTTATTTGATTTGATTATCAAGGAAGCCTATAATGTGTAACAACAAATTCTGATACTATCTGAAATGCTGATTGAACAAAATGTATTCCAGATAATGTCAAAAGGCCAGGCCGGTGAATAAACAGTTAGATGAGGGAGAGGGGATTGCTCAGGGTGGAGATGGTAAATAGTACTGCATAGAATCTGTAATTCCTCAGTAATACCATTAATCATTATATTCAGTGCATTCAGACCCCATTACTTTTTCTACTTTTTGTTACTTTACGGCCTTATTCTTAAATAGATAAAAACTTTTTTTTTTTATTTTCTCATCAGTCTACACAAATTACCCCATAATGTCAAAGTGAAAACAGATTTTTAGACATTTTTGCAAATGTATTAAAAAAATAAAACAGAAATACCTTATTTACATAAGGATTTAGAGAGTGCTCGGAAATCGGAGTAGACAGCCAGAGTGAATTTACAAGCTATGTCTGTCGACAGTTGTCACAGTGACGTCATAAGGGCTCTGAGATACAAATATTACTACACAGATAATACACGCAACATTAGCTAACTAGCCAGCCAGCTAACCTTAGTTTGAATTGTGTAATAGCGGAAAATGTAGCTATACTCTCTTACCCATATACATGGATGGACTCTTCTCCCTCTCTGTCACTGATGCCATGGTTGCCCTTACTTTGAAGATCTGGAGACAGGTATTTTATACAACATCCTTCTGTGTGTTCTCTTTTTGACTCCGTCTGCATATTTGTAATCAAACGCCAGACTTTTCTCCATCTCCTTAGCGATCATACTCTAATTCCACTGATTTCAAAACTCGGGTCCTCCAAAAAGTGGAGAGCAAAATTATGCAGTTCTACTGCGTAACATCTTTCAAAAAAGCAACATTTAAAAGGATTACCTGCACACCCTGACCAGCTTATTTTACAGACAGAAGCGAGCTACATGGCATACCAATCAGAACTCATCTCTCGGCATGTCCAGCCTACTCATTATTTCAGCCAATCACGGCTAATGGGAAGGTTGCTGAGTTTTTCCATGACTAAACCAATTAGGCTCATAAATATGAATAGGGTGTAATTTGGGACAAAGCCTTTACACACTACAGTTATACCATTCACTCTGTGGCGCCAAATAAAAACACTGTCTCTGGAAGCTTTATCCCAGGGCCCTATCAACCGGATGAGTTGTAAATCCTTTTGGTTTTATCCTCAATCACTTTGAATGCAGTGAATCCACTAGTGGTTAATATTACAAGATCTAATTAATAAACGTTTTATTTAAAGAAGAACATAAGACTACAGAGCTAATTAAGGTGTTATAATATGCGCCACAACAAGAGGAGGTGACTGATGGTGGAGACCAAGAGGAGGTGTCTGATGTTGGAGAACAAGAGGAGGTGACTGAGGGTGGAGAATGTTAGAGAAGGTGACTGATAGTGGAGAACAAGAGGAGGTGACTGATGGTGGAGAACAAGAGGAGGTAACTGATGGTGGAGAAAAAGAGGAGGTGACTGATGGTGGAGAATGTTAAAGGTGGTGACTGATGGTGGAGAACAAGAGAAGGTGACTGATGTTGGAGAACAAGAGGAGGTGACTGATGGTGGAGAACAGGAGGATGTGACTGATGACGGAGAACAAGAGGAGGTGACTGATTGTGGAGAACAAGAGGGTGTTACTGATGGTGGAGAACAAGAGGAGGTGACTGATGGTGGAGAACAAAAAGGGTGTGACTGATGGTGGAGAACAAGAGGGGGTGACTGATGGTGGAGAACAAGAGGAGTTGACTGATGGTGGAGAACAAGAGGAGAGAACTGATGGTGGAGAACAAGAGGAGTTGACTGATGGGGGAGAACAGGAGTGGATGACTAATGGTGGAGAAGCAGAGGTGACTGATGGTGGAGAATGTTAGAGGAGGTGACTGATGGTGGAGAATGTTAGAGGAGGTGACTGATAGTGGAGAACAAGAGGAGGTGACTGATGGTAGAGAACAAGAGGAGGTGACTGATGGTGGAGACCAAGACGAGGTGACTGATGTTGGAGAACAAGAGGAGGTGACTGATGATGGAGAAAAAGAGGAGGTGACTGATGGTGGATAATGTTAGAGGAGTTGACTGATAGTGGAGAACAAGAGGAGGTGACTGATGGTGGAGAACAAGAGGAGGTGACTGATGGTGGAGAACAAGAGGAGGTGACTGATGGTGGAGAACAAGAGGAG
>QNTS01005730.1:92807-104794 GCA_003317085.1 Hucho hucho
GAGGTGACTGATGGTGGAGAACAAGAGGGGATGGCTGATGGTGGAGGACAAGAGGAGGTGACTGATGTTGGAGAAAAAGAGGAGGTGACTGATGGTGGAGAACAAGAGGATGTGACTGATGGTGGAGAACAAGAGGATGTGACTGATGGTGGAGACAAGAGGAGGTGACTGATGGTGGAGAACAAGAGGATGTGACTGATGGTGGAGAACAAGAGGAGGTGACTGATGGTGGAGAACAAGAGGAGGTGACTGATGGTGGAGAACAAGAGGAGGTGACTGATGGTGGAGAACAAGAGGAGGTGACTGATGGTGGAGAACAAGAGGAAGTGACTGATGGTAGTGAACAAGAGGGGGTGACTGATGGTGGAGAACAAGAAGAGATGACTGATGGTGGAGAACAAAAACAGGGGATTCAACTTGTAAAGGGCTTGCTAGAAGAAGGACAACTAGGAGAAAGAGATTTCTATCAAAATGTTGTACATATATAAGTACTGAGTCACAAACAAAACAGGTGTTGTGCAAATGTAGAATGTGACTTTCAAATACAAATCACAGTCTGTAAATAAGCCCATGTAGTTTGACTAACATATGTCATGATCCAAAAGCCAATCATCATTAACACAAACAAATGATGATTAGCATATAAACGCAATACCGTTTTTTTCTGGTTAACACAGAACATTTTACAAACATATTTCTTTGCAAACACAGTGGTCAAATATGTTTTTGAAACTATGACATTTGTGACTCCACCGTTTACATTTGTGTCTTGCATTTTACATATTTACATATTCGTGACTTGCATTACATTTATGAGTTGACTCACACTTGTGAATTGCTCCACTTATTTGTGAGTGGCCTCACATATTTTTGAGTTGCGTTTTACAGATCACTTTGTGCAGATTATTTGATGTGGAATCCAGATTAGGACATCCTCCAGTTCATAAGATACAAATTAATATATCACAGTTACTTTTAGAAATACATATGTTTGGTATCCTAGCTTCCTTTTTTCCTTTCCTATCTTAATTTCCTACTTTCCTAGCTTGCTTTCCTTAATCCCTTTCCTCCCTTCCTGTGCTTTCCTACGGTCTCTTTCCTCCTATACTTTTCTAACTCCCTTTCCCTTCCTTCTTTCCTAGCTTCTGTTCCTTGATTCTTTTCCTTCCTTTCCTAGATCCGTTTCTTCCTTTCCTTGCCTTCCTTATCTCCTTTCCTTACCCACATTACTTCCCTAGATTCCTTTCCTCTCCTTTCCTAGATTCCTTTCCTATTTTCACAGCTTCCTTTCCGCCTACTCAGGGAAAAAGCAAGTTTAGCTTTAACAGGCCAGGACTGAAAGATACAAAGCCACCCATACCTTACTTTTGCCACTTCACTCTATGTTTGAGTGTCTACTTAATCAACTCTTTGTGTTTTACTTGTATTTTATTGTCTATTCAATTAAATAACCATGTATGTATGAGGTTGTCACATTTTGCTCAGTCATCATGTGCCAATGACTATAATACAGTATGCAATTATGTCCAAAGCATATTAGAAAACACTCTAAAAACTCCAAAACCCTCTAAAGCATATTAGAACACACTCTAAAGCACTCTAAAACATGTTAGAAAACACTCCAAAACATATTAGAAAACACTCCAAAACATATTAGAAAACAACCCAAAACACTCTAAAACATATTAGAAAACACCCGAAAACACTCTAAAACATGTTAGAAAACACTCTAAAACATATTAGAAAACACTCCAAAACATATTAGAAAACACTTTAAAACACTCCAAAACACTCTAAAACATATTAGAAAACACTCCAAAACACCCTAAAACATGTTATAAAACACTCTAAAACATATTAGAAAACACTCTAAAACACTCCAAACACTCTAAAACATGTTAGAAAACACTAAAACACTCCAAAACACCCTAAAACATGTTAGAAAACACTCTAAAACATATTAGAAAACACTCTAAAACACTCCAAACACTCTAAAACGTGTTAGAAAACACTCTAAAACACTCTAAAATATATTAGAAAACACTCCAAAACATATTAGAAAACACTCCAAAACACTCTAAAACATGTTGGAAACACTCCAAAACACTCTAAAACATATTAGAAAACACTCCAAAACATTTTAGAAAACACTCTAAAACACTCTAAACATATTAGACAACACTCCAAAACATATTAGAAAACACACCAAAACACTCCAAAACACTCTAAAACACTCCAAAACACTCTAACAGTGTTAGAAAACACTCTAAAACACTACAAAACACTGTAAAATATGTTAGAAAACACTCCAAAACACTCGAAAACATGTTAGAAAACACTCCAAAACATTAGAAAACACTCCAAAACATTAGAAAACCTCTAACAATCACAGAAAGAGTAAAAATAAGTCTACATGTAAAACATGGTGAACTTCCCCTTTAACGCTCAGTGTCAAGCAGAATGACATCAGGTCACATTATTTTGAGTCTTTGTTTGTTTTGACTCGACCAGGGATTGAAACCTTCCAATCTCAGGGCGGACATTCTACCACAGGGCCAATGACTTGCTGCTACTGTTATAATGACTGTAATAGTAGCAGAACTAGTAGTGTAGAAGGCACAACGACACTACTGTAGTCTGAGGAAAGGAAGGAAAGAGAGCAAGGAAAGGAAGTTGGGAAAGGAAGCTAGGAAGGAAAGGGAACAGGAAATGAGGAAAAAAGCAAGGAAATTAGAAAAGGAGTAGAGGAAAGGAAGCTAGGGAAGGAGGAATGGAAGATGTGAAAGACCAAGGAATTAAGCTAGTAAAAGAGGAAAGGTAGCTAGGAAAATATAGGAGGAAAGGGAGCTAGGAAAGCAAAGGGGGGAGGAAGGGAAGGAAAGAGAGCAAGCTTGGAAGTTAAGCTAGGAAAGGAAAGGACAATAGGGAAGGATAAGAGGAAAGGAAGTTAGGGATAAAAAGGGAACAAGAAAATCAGTAAAGAAAGCTAGGAAATGAGGAACGGGATCTAGAAAAGAAGGAAATAAACTAGGGAAGGAGAAATAGAAGATAGGAAATACCAAGAGAAGGAAGCTAAGAAAGGAGGAATGGAAACCAGAAAGTAGACGAGTAAAGGAAATTAGGAAAGAAAGCTACAAAATAAGGAAAGGATCTAGAAACAGAGGAGAGGAAAGGAATCTATTGAAGGAAAGGGATCAAGAGAGGAGAGGAGGCTAGGAAAGGAGGAAAGGAACACAAATAAGAAAGGATAGGAGGAAAGAGAGCTATGAAAGCAAATGAGAAGAGGAGAATAAGGAAAGGGATCAAAGAACGGAAGCTAGGAACGAAGGAATGGAAGATAGGAAAGACCAAGGAAAGGAAGGAAGGAAAGGATAGGGTGAAAGGGAGCTATTACTGAGAACAGCTGGCTAGTTCTCAGTAATGTCTCTAAACCAAACCAAACCAAATGATCATTCTGTTGCTCATTCATCACTTTTCGCTCCTTACCGCTTGCCGTGCGGTAGCAGAGAGAACTGTCTATGAATAGGGTGGCTGGAGTCGAGCAGTTGACAATATTTAGGGCATTCCTCTGACACCGCCTGGTATAGAGGACCTGGATGGCATGAAGCTAGGCCCCAGTGATGTACTGGGCCGTTCGCACTACCCTCTGTAGTGCCTTGCAGTCGGAGGCCAAGCAGTTGCCATACCAGGCAGTGATGCAACCAGTCAGGGTGCTCTCGATAGTGCAGCTGAAGAACGTTTTGAGGATCTGAGGACCCATGCCAAATATTTTCAGTCTCCTGAGGGGGAATAGGTTTTGTCGTGCCTTCTTTACGACTGTTTTGGTGTGCTTGGACCATGTTAGCTTGTTGGTGATGTGGACACCAAGGATCTTGAAGCCCTCAACCTGCTCCACTGCTTCCCCATCGATGAGAATGGGGGCGTGCTCTGTCCTCTTTTTCCGGTAGTCCACAATCATCTCATTTGTCTTGATCACGTTGAGGGAGAGGTTGTTGTCCTGGCACCACACAAACAGGTCTCTGACCTCCTCCCTATAGGCTGTCTTGTCGTTGTCGGTGATCAGGTCTACACTGTTGTGTCATCGCCAAACTTAATGATGGTGTTGGAGTTGTGCCTGGCCATGCAGTAATGAGTGAACAGGGAGTACAGGAGGGGACTGAGCACGCAACCCTGAGGGGCCCCTGTGTTGAGGATCAGCATGGCGGATGTGTTGTTACCTATCCTTACCACCTGGGTGGCGGCTCGTCAGGAAGTCCAGAACCCAGTTGCAGAGGGAGGTGTTTAGTCCCAGGGTCCTTAGCTTATTGATGAGCTTTGAAGGCACTTTGGTGTTGAACGCTGATCTGTAGTCAATGAATAGCATTCTCACATACTGTCGGTGTTCCTTGTATCCAGGTGGGAAAAGGCAGTGTGGAGTGCAATAGAGATTGCATCATCTGTGGATCTGTTGGGGCTGTTTGCAAATTGGAGTGGGTCTAGGGTTTCTGGGATAATGGTGTTGATGTGAGCCATGACCAGCCTTTCAAAGCACTTTATGGCTACTGACGTGAGTGCTACTGGTCGGTAGTCAATTAGGCAGTTTACCATAGTGTTCTTGGGCACAGGCACTATGGTGGTCTGCTTAAAACATTTTGGTATTACAGACTCAGACAGGGGGAGGTTGAAAATGTCAGTGAAGACACTTGCCAGTTGGTCAGCGCATGCTCGCAGTACACGTCCTGGTAATCTGTCTGGCACTGCGGCCTTGTGAATGTTGACCTATTTAAAGGTCTTACTCACATCAGCTGAGGTGAGCGTGATCACACAGTCTTCCGGAACAGCTTGTGCTCTCATGCATGTTTCAGTGTTATTTGCCTCGAAGCGAGCGTAGAAGTAGTTTAGCTCGTCTGCTAGGCTCATTTCATTGGGCAGCTCTCGGCTGTGCTTCCCTTTGTAGTCTGTAATGGTTTGCAAGCCATGCCACATCCGATGAGCGTCAGAGCCAGTGTAGTACGATTCGATCTTAGTCTTGTATTGACGGTTTCTATGTTTGATGGATTGTCTGAGGGCATATCGGGATTTCTTATAAGCTTCCGGGTTAGAGTCCGCTCCTTGAAAGCGGCAGCTCTAGCCTTTAGCTCAGTGCGCATGTTTCCTGTAATCCATGGCTTCTGGTTGGGGTATGTACATACGGTCACTGTGGGGACGTCGTCATCAATGCACTTATTGATGAAGCCAATGACTGATGTGGTGTACTCCTCAGTGCCATTGGAGGAATCCCGGAGGAATCCCATTTGCCAAATGGGGTGCGAGCGAGAGCTTTGTATGCAACTCTGTGTGTGGAATAAAAGTGGTCCAGTGTTTTTTTTCCTCTGGTTGCACATTTAACATGCTGCTAGAAATTTGGTAGAACGGATTTAAGTTTCCCTGCATTAGAGTCCCTGGCTACTAGGAGCGCCACCTCTGGGTGTGCGATTTCTTGTTTGCTTATTGCGTAATACAGCTCATTCAATGCTGTCATAGCGCCAGCCTCTGACAGTGGTGGTATGTAAACAGCTACGAAAAATACAGATGAAAACTCCCTAGGCAGATAGTGTGATCTACAGCTTATCATGAGATAAGGCGAGCAATAGCTTGAGACTTCCTTAGATATCGTGCACCAGCTGTTATTTACAAAAATACATAGTCCACCGCCCCTTGTCTTACCAGACGCCGCTGTTCTATTCTGCCGGTACAGCGTATAATAAATCAATCAAATTGTATTTGTCACATACACATGATTAGCAGATGTAAATGTGAGTGTAGCGCAATGCTTGTGCTTCTAGTTCCGACAGTGCAGTAATATCTAACAGTAATATCTAACAAGTAATCTAACAATTCCCCAACAACTACCTAACACACACAAATCTAAAGGGGTGAATGAGAATATGTACATGTAAGTGTATGGATGAGCAATGGCGAAGGTGCAATAGATGGTATAAAATACAGTATATACATGTGATATGAGTAATGTAAGATATGTAAACATTATTAAAGTGGCATTGTTTAGAGTGGCATTGTATAAGGTGACTAGTGATCCATTTATTAAAGTGGCCTGTGATTGGGTCTCAATGTAGGCAGCAGCCTCTCTGAGTTAGTGATTGCTGTTTAGCAGTCTGATGGCTTTGAGATAGAAGCTGTTTTTCAGTCTCTCGGTCCCAGCTTTGATACATCTGTACTGACCCTGATGTCCTTGCGGTTGTGGGCGTAGCAGTGATACAGCCCGACATGACGCTCTCGATTGTGCATCTGTAGAAGTTTGTGAGTGTTTTTGGTGACAAGCCACATTTCTTCAGCCTCCTGAGGTTGAAGAGGCGCTGTTGCGCCTTCTTCACCACGCTGTCTGTGTGGGTGGACTATTTCAGTTTGTATGTGATGTGTACGCCGAGGAACTGAAAACTTTCCTCCTTCTCCACTACTGTCCCATCAATGTGGATAGGGGGGTGCTCCGTCTGCTGTTTCCTGAAGTCCACAATAATCTCCTTTGTTTTGTTGACGTTGAGTGAGAGGATGTTTTCCTGACACCACACTCCGAGTGCCCTCACCTCCTCCCTGTAGGCTGTCTCGTCGTCGTTGGTAATCAAGCCTACTACTGTTGTGTCGTCTGAAAACTTGATGATTGAGGTCGAGGCGTGCATGACCACGCAGTCGTGGGTGAACAGGGAGTACAAGAGAGGGGTGATCATGCACCCTTGTGGGGCCCAGTGTTGAGTAAAGTGGAGATGTTGTTTCCTACCTTCACCACCTGGGGGCGGTCCGTCAGAAAGTCCAGGACCCAATTGCACAGGGCGGGGTTGAGACTCAGGGCCTCCAGCTTGATGATGAGCTGGGAGGGTACTATGGTGTTGAATGCTGAGCTGTAGTCAATGAACAGCATTGTTACATGGGTATTCCTTTTGTCCAGATGGGATAGGGCAGTGTGCAGTGTGATGGCAGTAGTGGGCTTGTTGGGGCAATATGTAAACTGAAGTGGGTCTACGGTGGCCTATAGTGTCGTCGTTCAGCCAAAGACTCAGAGAAGCACAAGATATTACAGTTTAGAATGTCCTGTTGGTAGTTTAATCTTGCGCGTAGGTCATCGATTTTATTCTCCAAAGATTGCACGTTTTCTAGCAGAATGGAAGGAAGTGGGGGGTTTATTCGATCGCCTACGAATTCTCAGAAGGCAGCCTGCCCTCTGGCCTCTTTTTCTCCGCTTCCTCTTAATGCAAACCATGGGGATCTGGGCCTGTTCCCGAGAAAGCAGTATATCATTAGTGTCAGACGCGTCAGACTCCACCTGCCATTCCCTCATTGCAAATAAGAATGTTTAGTTAACTGACAGATCTGGGTAAATAAAGGTGAAATAAATGTATAAATTCACCTTGATGTAGGGGTCTGGCTGGGAGAGGAAGTCTCCTTTCAGGTTGGAGGCACTAAGGCCCCACACCCTGACATGGCCGTCATACAGGTCACAGTGTACAAGAGCCAGGGTGCATAGCACCAGCAGTCCCAGGGACAGAGAGAGAGAGGCCATGGTACACTGTCTGGGAGAGAGAGAAGAGAAGAGTTAACAAGTCAGATGGGTGTCCCATTAGAGCTTGAAACTAACAGTACAAACTGTACTCAGACAAAAGTAAAAATACAGTTTAATGATCAGTCGAGGAAGAGAGAGAGAGAGAGAGAGAGAGAGAGAGAGAGAGAGAGAGAGAAGAGAAAGAGAGAGAGAGAGAGAGAGAGAAGAACAGAACAACAGCACCAGAACAACAGATCATGTCTTACCTGGATATTCTTGAGCTGGACGTCTGTTGTTCTCTATTCACCTAACTGCTGATGGTCCTTACTGTGCCATCTATCTGTTTACAAAGATCTCAGGCACACACCCCTTCCACCCCCACCCCCAGGTGGTATGATGACCCACAGGTCAGAACAGCACCAGAAAACCAGATCTTACCTGGATATTCTTGAAAAACACAAAACAACTTCAGGTTGTCATTGACCTCCAAATCATTGCAGATGAACTCATTACTCCAGGCAGGGTCAGAATTGTTGTTAATGATTTCAGAAACAAAACAGGTGTGCAAATATAGAATGCAACTTCAAAATAAATATCAGTCTGTAAATAGGCCCATGTAGTTTCACTAACATGTCATGATCCAAAAGCCAACGCGTCATCATTAACATTAACAATTAGCATATCAAGTCAGATTCTTTCTGGTTAACATTAAACATATTTTAATTCTCTAGGAAGTAACGATAGAATTAGCCAATGGAGATACACGGACACTGAAAGGACAATACAAAACAGGAAATACAACATTTAATTCAATAATTGTCAATATCTGTTCTATGGATGTGTGTGTGGACGTGTAACCTCTTATGGCTAGGGGGCAGTGTTCGGAAGTACGGAGAGTCTGACGTGCCCAAAGTAAACTGCCTCTTACTCAGGCACTGAATCTAGGATATGCATAAAACTGTTAAAATAATGTCTGTGAGTATAACAGAACTGATATGGCAGGCAAAAACCTGAGGAACCTGTTTTTTTTTTTATGTCACTGTCTTTCCAGCTCCCAGATTGCAGTTCCTATGGCCTCCACAAGATGTCAACAGTCTTTAGACATGGTTTCAGGCTTGTTTTTTGAAAAACAAACAAGAAATTGAAGTTTATAGGATTTAAGTCAATAATTGTCAATTGTTGTTCTATGGATGTGTGTGTGGACTTGTTTAACTATACTTGTGGGGACCAGAAGTCCTCATAAGCATAGTAAACCAACAAAAATTTGACCAACTGGGGACATTTTGTTAGTCCCCCACAAGGTCAAATGCTATTTCTAGGGGGTTTAGGGTTAAGGTTGTAATTAGTGTTAGGCTTAGGAGATAGTGTTCGTTTTAGGGTTATAAGCTAGGGTTAGGTTTAGGGTTAGGTTTAGGGTTAGGGCTATGGGTTAAGGAAAATAGTTCTCCCATCTCCACAGAAGAACTCTAGAGCTCTGTCAGAGTGAACCTTGGGTTCTTGGTCACCTCCCTGACCAAGGCCCTTCTCCACCGATTACTCAGTTTGGCCAACTTCTTGATGGCGTCCCCTGTGTTCTTGGGGACCGTCAATGCTGCAGATTGTTTTTTGGTACCCTTCCCCAGATCTGTGCCTCGACACAATCCTGTCTCGGAGCTCTACGGACAACTCAAATTTCGAGCCCCATAGCAAAGGGTTGTGGCTGCTTTGTGTGATGTATTATTGTCTCTACCTTTTTGCCCTTCGTGCTCTTGTCTGTGCCCAATAATGTTTGTACCCTGTTTTGTGCTGCTACCATGTTGTGTTGCTGCCATGTTGTGTTGCTACCATGTTGTTGTCATGTTGTGTTGCTACCATGCTGTGTTGTCATGTGATTCTGCCATGCTATGTTGTTGTCTTAGGTCTCTCTTTGTGTTGTGTTGTGTTGTGTGTTGTGTTGTGTTGTGTTGTGTTGTGTTGTGTTGTGTTGTGTTGTGTTGTGTTGTGTTGTGTTGTGTTGTGTTGTGTTGTGTTGTGTTGTGTTGTGTTGTGTTGTGTTGTGTTGTGTTGTGTTGTCATCAAACATACATTCAATAACCCACAATACAAGTGGGGAAAAGAACAAACATATATGGTCCCCAATTAGAGGTAACGACAATCAGCTGCCTCTAATTGGGAACAATCAAAACCAAACATAGAAATACACAACCTAGAACCAAAAACCCCTCCTGACCAAAACACAAATGATTAGCCAGCCGGCTATCCCAGGCCAGGCCAGGACGTGACAATAAAAAAAAAATATATATTTTAGAATAAGGCTGTAACGTAACAAAACATGGAAAAAGTCAAGGGGTCTGAGTACTTTCTGAAAGGACTCTATAGTAATAAAACAAGCAGATTTAAGGAGCCCCCAAAGAGTCTGAAAAATGTAATCTACGCAAATAATTTGTTGGACACCTGGAGATTACTATTCCCAACTGCAAAAGCCTATTCTTTTTTTTCTTAAAGTAAGAAAAGCTATCCAAGAATTTACTACATTTTAGATTTAAAAAAATGCACTCAACAAATTACTAGATAAAAAAACACTATATAGAGATATCAGCATTCTTCGGTATCATGCTTAATTACTCCAGAAAATACATTTATCGACAAAATGTGGAGAATGAACAGTGTATTTTCTAGAACTGAGTTTTATTAAATACAATTATTTGTTTAACCTTTACCATTACAAATACAGACACAGAGGACAGAAAAAGCCATCCCCTGATACAGAGAAAAAAATTATTCACTGTGTTTATTTGATTTTTTACCAGGTAAGTTGACTGAGAACACATTCTCATTTACAGCAACAACCTGGGGAATAGTTACAGGGGAGAGGAGGGGAATGAATGAGTCAATTGTAAACTGGGGATGATTAGGTGACCATATGAGGGACAGCTTGGGAGGACACCAGGGTTAACATGGGATCTTTAACAACCTCAGAGAGTCAGGACAACCATTTAACATCACATCTGAAAGACAGCACCCTACACAGGGCAATGTCCCCAATCACTGTGCTTGGGCATTGGTATATTATTTTTAGACTTGAGGAAAGTGTGCCTCCTACTGGCCCTCCAACACCACTTCCAGAAGAATCTGGTCTCCCATCCAGGGACTGACCAGGTACCAACTCTCCTTAGCTTCAGAAGCAAGCCAGCAGTGGGATGCAGGGTGTTGTTAGAAAGATACCAGGAAAATATCTTTACAAGGTAAAGAAGAAAATACAATTTTTGAACTTTTACTTCTGAAGAGAGCCAACCATTACAGGTTAAACTCAAATAAAGAATACTAGTTAATGGCAACTTAACCTGGTAAATATGTTGCATCTCTCAGAAAACACATACATTCTAAACAAGTTATAATTTTAAAAGATTAGTAATTAGAAACAACAATGCTATTAATGCCAATTTTAAAAGTTTCTATGAAAATGTATATAAATCAGACTTTAAAAACCGCGGGACGGATCCTAAATCCTTTTTACACTGAACAATCAGAAGACAAAATATGATAATTAAAAACAGAGAACAACCAGTGAAATCTTAGAAATGGTTGCATGTTGCGTTTATACTATTGTTCAGTATATTTACAAGATTTTGACAGAAATCTCTCTCACTCCCTTTTCTCTCTCTCTCTCTCTCTCTCTCTCTCTCTCTCTCTCTCTCTCTCTCTCTCTCTCTCTCTCTCTCTCTCTCTCTCGCACATGTTGAGTTTATACTATTGTTCAGTATATTTACAAGATTTTGACAGAAATCTCTCTCACTCCCTTCTCTCTACGGACAATATCTTCAACCTCATGGCTTGATTTGTGCTCTGACATGCACTTTCAACTGTGGGGCTTTACATAGACAGGTGTGTTGCCTTTCCAAATCATGTCCAATCAATTGAATGTACCTCAGGTGTACTCCAATCAAGTAGTAGAAACATCTCAAGGATTATCAATGGAAACAGAATGCAACTGAGCTCAATTTCGAGTCTTGTAACAAAGGGTCTGAATACTTACTTAAATTAGGTATTTCTGTTTTAGATTTTAAATACATTTGCTAAAATTTCAAAAAATCTGTTTTCACTTTGTAATTATGGCTGTAAAGTGTGTAGATTGACGAAAAGAAAAAAGTTTTAATAAATTTAAGAATACCGCTGTAAAAAAACAAAATGTAGAAAAAGTCAAGGGGTCTGAATACTTTCTGAATGCACTGAATATAATGATTCATGGTATTACTGATTAATTACAGATTGTATACAGTACTATTTACCATCTCCACCCTTAGCAATGCCCTCTCCCTTACCTAACTGTTTATTCACCGGGTTGGCCTTTTGACATTACCTGGAATACAATTTGTTCAATCAGCATTTCAGATAGTATCAGAATTTGTTGTTACACCTTATAGGCTTCCATACATCGCGTGGTATTATAGGGTGTGCTCTCATTGGTTAAGCAGGGGGGATTGGGGGGGGGGGG
>QNTS01005730.1:109132-126378 GCA_003317085.1 Hucho hucho
AGTCAGTATGTTGGCAGCAGCCACTCAATGTTAGTGATGGCTGTTTAACAGTCTGATGGCCTTGAGGTAGAAGCTGTTTTTCAGTCTCTCGGTCCCAGCTTTGATGCACCTGTACTGACCTCGCCTTCTGGATGATAGCGGGGTAAACAGGCAGTGGCTCGGGTGGTTGTTGTCCTTGATGATCTTTTTGGCCTTCCTGTGACATCGGGTGGTGTAGGTGTCCTGAAGGGCAGGTAGTTTACCCCCGGTGATGCGTTGTGCAGTCCTCACTACCCTCTGGAGAGCCTTACGGTTGTGGGCGGAGCAGTTGCCGTACCAGGCGGTGATACAGCCCGACAGGATGCTCTCGATTGTGCATCTGTAGAAGTTTGTGAGTGATTTTGGTGACAAGACAAATTTCTTCAGCCTCCTGAGGTTGAAGAGGCGCTGTTGCGCCTTCTTCAACCACGCTGTCTGTGTGGGTGGACCATTTCAGTTTGTCCGTGATGTCTACGCCGAGGAACTTTCCACCTTCTCCACTACTGTCCCGTCAATGTGGATAGGGGGGTGCTTCCTCTCCTGTTTCCTGAAGTCCACGATCATCTCCTTTATTTTGTTGACATTGAGTGAGAGGTTATTTTCCTGACACCACACTCTGTGGGCCCTCACCTCCTCCCTGTCGGCCGTCTCGTTGTTGTTGGTAATCAAGCCTACCACTGTAGTGTCGTCAGCAAACTTGATGATTGAGTTGGATGCGTGCTTGGCCACGCAGTCATGGGTAAACAGGGAGTACAGGAGAGGGCTGAGAACGCACCCTTGTGGGGCCCCAGTGTTGAGGATCAGCGGGGTGGAGTTGTTGTTTCCTACCCTCACCACCTGGGGCCGGCCGTCAGGAAGTCCAGGACCCAGTTGCACAGGGCTGGGTCGAGACCTAAGGTCTGGGTCTCGAGCTTAATGACGAGCTTGGAGGGAACTATGGTGTTAAATGCTGAGCTCTAGTCGATGAACAGCATTCTTACATAGGTATTCCTCTTGTCCAGATGGGTTAGGGTAGTATGCAGTGTGATTGCGATTGCGTCGTCTGTGGACCTTTTGGGACGGTAAGCAAATTGGAGTGGGTCCAGGGTGTCTGGCTGGATGGAGATGATATGATCCTTGACTAGTCTCTCAAAGCACTTCATGATGATGGAACTGAGTGCTACGGGGCGATAGTCATGCCCCCCCCCCCCACACTCTCTCCCACCCCACGTTTTACAACGGTCAGAAATTCCTGCTAGAAACTCTCTCTCTTCACTGCCATGGAGAATGGAGGGAGAGAGTCTGTGAAGAACAAAGACATTCTTTTCCCCAAAACTACTAATCCTGAAAATTGGAGAAGTAAACAACATTTGTATTTTTGAGAATGTGGGAATGGTCCGTGGACAGTCATGTTGAGTTTCATTTGGTGATCTCAAGAGGACAGAAAACACACATTACTGTGTCTTTGGTTGTGTCCACTTCTCAATTATGGAGTTCACATCTAAATGTTGGGAAAGGTATGTGATTACATATGAAACTATTTGTGAAAATATGAAATGTGATGTTAGCTTTCTAAATGAGAGAATGGATTTTCATATAAAGTTTAACTAGTCAGTGGCCACGCCCCCGTGAGACAGACATTACATCAGGCGTCAACCACTCTTTTCTACTCCAGAATAAAAGGACTCTTGACAAAATGTACATTTAGTCAAGATAACGCCGGGACAGGGAGTTCCCACGTTGAAATGGCTCGAACTCTGATATTTTCAACACAGAAGAAGTACTACTTAATGCCAAAGAGACCCACGGTAAGCCGGACGTCTCAAATAGTTAAGTTGACCTGTTTAACTTCTTAGGGAGCGGCAGCAGAGGTGACGGTTTTGGAGAGTCTGGCGTGCCCAAAGTAAAATGCCTGCCACTCCGGCCCATAAAATAGGATATGCACATAATTAGTACTATTGGATAGGAAACACTCTGAAGTTTCTAAAAGTGTTAACATAATGTCTGTGAGTATAACTGATATAGCTGGGGAAAATCCGAGGAAAATCCATCCAGAATTTTTGTGACCTTTGCTCTGTTTGAGACTCTCTCCATTGATTTCAATGGTAACCAGCTCCGAGATTGCAGTACCTATGGCTTCAACTAGATGTCAACAGTCTTTATACAGAGTCTGGAAGCTGTAGCCCTGAGCAGAACGGATAGGAACAGGAAATAGTCAAGGGACCTCAGATGTCAACAAGATTTTGCGGGCGCGAGACTGTGTGCGCACCCCACTTTATTTTACTTATATACCATTTAGGTGACCATCCGAGTGAAATATTATCGCTAATATTCATAAAAGGATAGCTAATGATGCATAATAACTGGTCTATGATTTATTTAAGAAAAGTTTATAGGTATATTTGAATGCATTCTCTTCACGGTTCAATGGGCGATTTGACGTTGGATTTTCTGAACATAACGCGCCAACCAAACAGAGATTTATGGATATAATAATTGACTTTTTCTAACAAAAGAACCATTGGATGTCTTCGTTGGACACTTGGGAAGCCCTCAGCAGAAGTTCTTCGAAAGGTAAGGGATTTATTTTAGCTGTGATATGGGTTTTATGGGTTTTGTGTGACCCGCGCTGGTTTATGAATTTATGCTAATCCATAAATATTAGAGGTGCTATCCTCAAACAATCAAATGTTGTGCTTTCGCCGTAAAGCCTTTTTGAAATCTGACAACGCTGTGATATTGCCAAGAATCAGAGATTTTGATGGCTATGCAACACTTGTATATTGATGAATGTTTAATAATTCAACTTTTGGATTTTGAATTTGGCGCCTTACATTTCACCGGGTAGTGTCGGGAGCGGCCCGCTAGTGCGCCGGTGCTCCCTAAGTAGTTTTAAAGGTCTTACTCACATTGGCTACGGAGAGCGTGATCACACAGTTGTCCGGAACAGCTGAACATCCCTCAGTGTTGCTTGCCTCAAAGCGAGCATAGAAGTGATTTAGCTCGTTTGGTAGGCTCGTGTCACTGAGCAGCTCTCGGCTGTGCTTCCCTTTGTAGTCTGTAATAGTTTGCAAGCCCTGCCACATAAGACGAGCATTGGAGCCGGTGTAGTATGATTCAATCTTAGCCCTGTATTGACGCTTTGCTTGTTTGATGGTTCGTCGCAAGGAATAGCAGGATTTATTATAAGCTTCCGGGTTAGAGTCCCGCAACTTGAAAGCGGCAGGTCTATCCTTTAGCTCAGTGCGAATGTTGCCTGTAATCCATGGCTTCTGGTTGGGGTATGTACGTACAGTTACTGTGGGGACGACGTCCTCAATGCACTTGTTGATGAAGCCAGTGACTGATGTGGTGTACTCCTCAATGCCATCAGAAGAATCCCGGAACATGTTCCAGTCTGTGATAGAGAAAGAGTCCTGTAGTTTAGCATCTGCCTCATCTGACCACTTTTTTATAGACCGAGTAGAGTTAATTCTGTAAATAGAGACACTTAAAATATTTTCCCTGTGGTGCCCCGACTTCCTAGTTAATTAGTGTTACATGATAAGTTTAATTGCGTAATAAAATTACATTTTTGATTTGAATTGATTTGATAATACGCAGGTTTCACGTTTAACTAGACAGGGAGCGGTGGGTCCCGACACCACCAGGTAAAATGTAAAGCGCCAAATTCAAAATCCCAAAGTTGAATTATTAAACATGCACCAATATACAAGTGTTTCATACTCATCAAAAGCTCTGTTTCTTGGCAATATCACAGCATTGTCAGATTTCAAAAAGGCTTTACGGCGAAAGCTCTACATTTGATTGTTTGAGGGCAGCACCTCACATACTTTCTCATAGCCATGAATTCATTAGCCAGCGTGGCACACACATAACACATTTCACAGCGAAAACAAATCAATTACCTGTTGAAGAACTTCTGCTGAGGTCATCCTAAGTGTCCAACGAAGACAATCCATGGTTCTTTTGTTAGAAAAAGTAATGTATTATATCCATAAATCTCCATTTGGTTCGCGCGTCATAGTCAGAANAGACGGTAAATAAGACACTGTGCGACTTCTCGGGCGCGCGCCCTGGGTACTGTTGTCATCAAGGGGGGACCCACTTGTTTGGTCGTTTTCTCTGGTCTAAAGCATCCAAAATGGAGGAAAACACCATCTCGAGGCTGTTGACATCATAAGGAAGCGATGTGTACTGCATTCATATGCCCTTATATGGTCATTTTCATGAGGGAGGGGTTCCCAAATGAGCAATGTGTCAAAATCACTTTTTCCAGGACAGAAATTCCTCGGGGTTTTGCCTGCCATATCCGTTCTGTTTCACTCACAGACAAATGGTTAACAGTTTTGGAAAATTCAGAGTTTTTCCTATCCAATGGTACTAAATATATGCATATCCTATTTTCTGGGCCTGAATGGGAGGCATTTTACTTTGGGCACGCCAGGCTCTCCAAAACCGTCACCTCGGGAGCTGCTCCCTGAGAAGTTAATGATAGTCAACAGTATGCCATTTTTTTGCTTAAACCTGTGTAATATACCTTTTTGTTATTCTAAGGTTAGGCCTTCTTTCATAATCAGCATTTCAGATGAATACAACATTTCCCCATGGTGATAATTAAGTCATTATGCTATGTTATCTTAAGGATCCAACCTGGGATGACATGGTGGTAAGCTAAGCTGAAGCATCAACATCAGGGAACCCTCGGTTATACAGTTACATACAGTATCTCAAACTGACTAGGTGATGGAGCCTTGCCAATAGGGAGAAGATGATGTTTGACCACATTGATATCAGTAACAACAACACAACCCATTGGATAATCACAGTACTGTCATTAACAACATGACAGCCCATTTGATAATCACAGAACTGGTTGTTAATAACGTGACAGCAAATTAGATAATCACAGTGTGGTCATTACTAATGTGACAGCCCGTTGGGTAATCACAGTGTGGTCATGAATAACGTCACAGCCCATTGGGTAATCACAGTGTGGTCATTAATAACATGACAGCCCATTGGGTAATCACAGTGTGGTCATTACGAACGTGACAGCCCATTGGATAATTACAGTATTGTTATTAATAACGTGACAGCAGATTGGATAATTACAGTACTAGTTATTAATAACATGACAGCCCATTTGTTAATCACAGTGTGTCATTAACAAGGTGACAGCCCACTGGGTAATCACAGTGCGGTCATGAAAAAAGTAAAAGCCCATTGGGTAATCACAGTGTGGTCATTAACAAGGTGACAGCCCATTGGATAATCAGTGTGGTCATTAATAACTTGACAGCCCTTGGGCCAAGAAACTTGGGCAATGGACATTAGACCAGTGGAAACCTGTCCTTTTGTCTGATGAGTCCAAATTTGAGATTTTTGGTTCCAACCGCTGTGTCTATGTGAGACGCAGAGTAGGTGAATGGATGATCTCTGCATGTGTGGCTCCCACCGTGAAGCATGGAGGAGGAGGTTTGATGGTGTGGGGGTGCTTGCTGGTGACACTGTCTGTGATGTATTTTGAATTCAAGGCACACTTAACCAGCATGGATTACCACAGTGTGACTTTCCTGGTCCCGTCCCTCAAGTCAGTGAGTCAACACAGGAAGGAGTAATGGATGGATAGTTCATTTATTTCCAAAGCTGCAATTGCGGGACACAGTATGGATGAATGATGAGTAGTCGACAGGATATAAATAGCACTCCCACAGCAATTCTCCATATATCTGCTGTATAATATACTAACAAAAGAACTATTGAAATGTCTATCAAAGTCATTGTGATTGTATAGTGGATTTAAGAATTTCTAATAATTCCTAATTTACTATAATACAAATAAATTGTTTCCATGTGTAATCTCATATTCACAACATCAGAATAAACACCTACACCTATAATGTACCACATATTTTCCTAAGCTAACAAAACCAGGCTAATACGCAGCTAGCTGGTGCTCAAATATTTATAAAACATACTTATATGTATATATACTTAACATATACATTTGTCATAAATTACCTGCAATCGTGGGACAGTATAGATGAATGGTGAGTAGTGACAGGATATGGAGACACACAGTATAGATGAATGATAAGTAGTGACAGTGTCACAACTTCCACCGAAGTCGGTCCCTCTCCTTGTTCGGGCGGCGTTCGGCAGTCGACGTCACCGGCCTTCTAGCCATCGCCAATCCACTTTTCATTTTCCATTTGTTTTGTCTTTGTTTTCTACACACATGGTTTCAATTCCCCAATTTTATGTTCATTATTTAACCCTTTGTTAACCCCATGTTTGTGTGCGTGTTTGTATTCATTGGTCAGATTGTTACTTAACGGCTGGTTGTTTGTTTGCCGGGCTCTGTTATGTACGCTCGTTCATTTTTGTGAGGGAGAGAAGAGGAGTTCCTCCAGCGCCTCCACCAGCACCACCAAGGGCACCACTGATCACCCCTACTTCACCCGGTCCCAGTGGGATTCGGCTCTCCCTTCCGAGGGAGTACGATGGGAAGGCAGCAGGATGTCAGGTTCCTACTCCAACTGGAGCTCTACCTGGCGACCGTGCACCCGGCTCCTTCGGGCCGTGAGAGCGTGTCCGCCCTCGTCTCCTGCCTCTCTGGGAAAGCCCTGGATTGGGCCAACGTCGTATGGGAGAAATGAGGAGCGGTGCTGGACCAATTTCACCTGCCGCTTCCGGGCAGTCTTTGACCACCCGCCTGAGGTGGTGGGTGAACGTCTCATGCACCTTAGGCAGGGGATGAGCAGCGTGGACCCTGGCCGCCGGCGTGGGGTGGAACAACAGGGCCCTGAACAATCACTACCGTTGTAGTTTGAGTGAGGACATCCATCGGGAGTTGGCCTGCAGGGACACAACTCTGACCTTTGACCAGCTGGTGGACCTGTCCATCCGGTTGGATAACCTGCTGGCTATCCGCGGACGTCCAGATTGGGGTCTGTCGATTTCATCCCCCATTACCACCGCTCCGACGCCCATGGAGCTGGGAGGTGCTGCAATTAGGGCGATCGGAGGAGGGGCCGATCCATGCACCATCTGTGGCCACAGAGGGCACACTGCCGGTCGGTGCTGGGGAGGTTCCTCTGGGAGTCCTCTGGCACTCTCGTGTCACCCCAGTCGGCACCATGCTCACCCAGAGTCCTCTGTTGCACACATGCTCCTGTACATTAATTTTCCTGATTTTTCCCCGCATTCCTAGTATAAGGCGCTCGTAGATTCAGGCGCAGCTGGGAATTTTATTGACAGGTCATTTGCCCATAGTTTAGGGATCCCCATTGTTCCAGTGGATATGCCCTTCCCTGTTCACGCCCTAGATAGTCGACCATTAGGGTCAGGGTAAATTAGGGAGGCCACCGCACCACTGGTCATGGTGACGCAGGAGGGTCACAAGGAGAGAATCAGTCTCTTTCTTATTTCTTCTCCTGATTTTCCCGTGGTGCTTGGCCTACCCTGGTTGGCCTGTCATGACCACACTATTTCGTGGCAACAGAGGGCTCTCACGGGGTCTCCTCCATGTGCAGACCAGGTCTCCAGCGTGCGCATTCCCTCCGAATATGCCGATTTGTCTCTCGACTCAATTACCACCCCATCGACGGGGAGATTTTGCGATAAATCTCCTGGTAGACACAGCACTTCCCAGGAGTCACGTGTATCCCCTGTCGCAGGAGGAGACGGCGGCTATGGAAACATATGGCTCCGAATCCCTGGGTCCGGGATACATTCGGCCATCCACTTTACCTGCCTCCTCGAGTTTCTTTTTTGTGAAGAAGAAGGATGGAGGTCTGCACCTGTGTATTGACTATCGAGGCATCAATCAGATCACGGTGAGGTATAGTTACCCGCTACCTCTCATAGCCAGTGCCATCGAGTCAATCCCCGGGGAACGCTTTTTCACAAAATTGGATCTCAGGAGCGCTTACAATCTGGTGCGTATCTGGGAGGGAGACGAGTGGAAGACGACTTTTAGTACCACCTCAGGGCACCTGTACGGCATGACGAGTACCTCGTCATGCCGTACGGGTTGATGAATGCTCCATCAGTCTTCCAGGTGTTTGTAGACAATATTTTCAGGGACCTGCACAGGCAAGGTGTGGTGGTGTATATTGATGACATTCTGATATACTCCGCCACATGCGCCGAGCATGTGTCCCTGGTGCGCAGGGTGCTTGGTCGACTGTTGGAGCATGATCTGTACGTCAAGGCTGAGAAATGTCTGTTCTTTTAAAAGTCAGTCTCCTTCCTAGGGTACCGCATTTCCACTTCAGGGGTGGAGATTGAGAGTGTCCGCATTTCAGCCGTGCGTATTTGGCCGACTCCCACCACGGTAAAGGAAGTGCAGCGGTTTCTAGGGTTTGCCAACTACTACCGGAAGTTTTATCCGGGGCTTTGGTCAGGTAGTGGCTCCCATTATCTCACTGCTGAAGGGGGGACCGGTGCGTTTGCAGTGGTCAGCTGAGGCGGACAGGGCTTTAGGTCACCTGATGGCTCTGTTTACCTCGGCTCCCGTGCTGGCTCATCCGGATCCCTCTTTGGCGTTCAAAGATTAGGTGGCTGGGATAGGAGCCGTGCTCTCTCAGCGCTCGGGTATGCCACCAAAGCTCCGCCCCTGTGGCTTATTCTCAAAGAAGCTCGGCCAGGCGGAGCGAAACTATGACGTGGGGGACTGGGAGCTGTTGGCTGTCGTCAAGGCCTTGAAGGCGTGGAGACATTGGCTTGAGGGGGCTAAACACCCTTTTCTCATCTGGACTGACCACCGCAATCTGGAGTACATCCGGGCGGCGAGGAGACTGAACCCTCGCCAGGCAAGGTGGGCCATGTTCTTTACCCATTTTGTCTACACCCTGTCCTACAGACCAGGTTCCCAGAACGCGAAAGCAGACGCACTGTCCTGGATGTATGACACAGAGGAGCAGTCCATGGATCACACTCCCATACTCTCGGCCTCTTGCCTGGTGGCACAGGTAGTGTGGGAGCTGGACGCGGACATCAAGCTGGCGTTACGTACAGAGCCCACTCCCCTCCAGTGTCCAGTTGGGCGTCTGTACGTTCCGTCTGCTGTCCGCGACCGTTTGATCTATTGGGCCCACACGTCACTCTCCTCTGGTCAGTCTTAGTGGGAAGTATTGGTGGTCCACCTTGGCTAAGGACGTGAGGGTTTATGTTTCCTCCTGCTCGGTGTGCGCCCAGTGCATGGCCCCTAGGCACCTGCCCAAAGGGAAGTTACAACCCTTACCCGTTCCACAACGGCCGTGGTTGCACCTGTCGGTGGACTTCTTAACGGATCTTCCTCCCTCACAGGGTAACACCAAGATCCTGGTCGTTGTGGATCGGTTTTCTAAGTCCTGCCGTCTCCTCCCTTTGCCCGGTCTCCCTACGGCCCTACAGACTGCGGAGGCCCTGTTCACTCATATCTTCCGGCACTATGGGATGCCTGAGACATAGTTTCTGATCGAGGTCCCCAGTTCACGTCAAGGGCCTGGAGGGCGTTCATGGAATGTCTGGGGGTCTCGGTCAGCCTTACCTCGGGTTTTCACCCCGAGAGTAACGGGCAGGTGGAGAGAGTGAACCAGGATGTGGGTAGGTTTCTGATGTATTATTGCCAGGACCGGCCGGGGGAGTGGGCGGCGTTCATACCCCGGGCAGAGATGGCCCAAAACTCGCTCTGCCACTCCTCCACTAACCTCTCCCCCTTCCAGTGCGCACTGGGGTACCAGCCGGTTCTGGCGTCTTGGCATCAGAGCCAGATCGAGGCTCCTGCAGTGGACGACTGGTTTAGGCGCTCGGAGGAGACATGGGACGCCGCTCATGTGCACCTTCAGTGGGCCGTGAGGCGTCAGAAAGCGAGCACAGACCGCCACCGCAGTTATGTACGCCCGATCATTTTTGTGAGACAGTATTTTTCCCACAACCCTAACCCTAACCCTAACCCTAACCCTAACTGTTTTCGCATTAAATACCTTGTCCACACATCTCTGCTCTCCTGCGCCTGACTCACTGAACCAGTTACCCACAGCTTGACAGACAGGATATGGAGACACACAGTATAGATGAATGATGAGTAGTGACAGAATATGGAGACACAGTATGGATGAGTGATGAGTAGTGAAAGGATATGGAGACACACAGTATGGATGAATGATGAGTAGTGACAGAATATGGAGACACACAGTATGGATGAATGATGAGTAGTGACAGGATATGGAGACACACAGTATGGATGAATGATGAGTAGTGACAGAATATGGAGACACACAGTATGGATGAATGATGAGTAGTGACAGGATATGGAGACACACAGTATGGATGAATGATGAGTAGTGACAGGATATGAGGACACACAGTATGGATGAATGATGACTAATGACTGGATATAAATAGCAATCCTAAAGAAATATGCATTTTCGAGTTAGCTACCAACTTTAGCTAGCATAAAACCCACATGGCAAACTGAGATTCTGCAAATAACATGTAAAGAGTGGCTTCTGCAGCTATACTCCACCCCATCTGGTTTGCGCTTAGTGGATCTATCATTTGTTTTTCAACAGGACAATGACACAAAAATCCCCTCCAGGCTATGTAAGGGCTATTTGACCAAGAAGGAGAGTGATTGAGTGCTGCATCAGATGACCTGACCTCCACAATCACATGACCTCAACACAAATAAGATGGTATGGGATGAGTTGGATCGCAGAGAGAAGGAATAGCAGCCAAAGAGTGCCTAGCATATGTGGGAACTCCTTCAAGACTGTTGGAAAAGCATTCCAGGTGAAGCTGGTTGAGAGAATGCCAAGAGTGTGCAAAGCGGTCATCAAGGCGAAGAGTGGCTACTTTGAAGAATATCAAATATCAATATATATTTTGATTTGTTTAACTTACGGAGTGGTGGGGCGCTAGCGGAGTGGTGGGGCGCTACCCCACTCCCGACACTACCAGGTGAAATGCAAGGCGCCAAATTCAAAATCCAAAAGTTTAATTATTAAACATGCACCAATATACAAGTGTTGCATAGTCATCAAAAGCTCTGCTTCTTGGCAATATCACAGCGTTGCCAGATTTCAAAAAGGCTTTACGGCGAAAGCACCACATTTGATTGTTTGAGGGTAGCACCTAACATATTTTTGCCATTACCATAATTTCATGAGCCTCCACGGTTCACACATAACACATTTCACAGCGAAAACAAATCAATTACCTTTTGAAGAACTTCTGCTGAGGGCTTCATAAGTGTCCAACGAAGACAATCCATGGTTCTTTTGTTAGAAAAAGTCATGTATTATATCCATAAATCTATGTTTGGTTCGCGTGTTATAATCAGAAACTACAGCCTCCACTCGTCCATTGAAACGTGAAGAGAACTCGTTCAACTTATACCTATAAAATTGTCCAAGAACAATCAAACATCATTTTAAATGTATCCTTAGGAACACTTTTATGTAGAAATAGTATAATATTTCAACCGGAATATAAACTGGGCTATAAGAAAGGAAAAAACCACAGAGCGCGCCTGGCGAGAGCGCGCGTCCTCTTCTATTGACATCTCTGGGGGCACTTCCTGATTCCTCTTCTTCTCTGCTCTAATAGCGTAAAAAAAAATCTGAACACTGTCTCGAGACTGTTGACATCCAGAGGAAGCGATAGGTACTGCATTCATATGCCCTTATAAGGGCATTTTCATAAGGGAGGGGTTCCAAATGAGCAATGTGTCAAAACCACTTTTTCCAGGACAGAAATTCCTCGGGGATTCGCCTCCCATATCCGTTCTGTTTTACTCACAGACAAATGGTTAACACTTTTAGAAAATTCAGAGTGTTTTCTATCCAATGGTACTAAATATGTGCATATCCTATTTTCTGGGCCTGAATGGGAGATATTTTACTTTGGGCACGCCAGGGTCTCCAAAACGGTCACCTTGTGCACTGCTCCCTAAGAAGTTAACCATCTCGTCACTGCTTGGATAGTTACAGTCTTTAACTATCAACTTTAGCTCGGTAACAAAATACTCGAAGGACTCCTTGTAGTTTTCTTGAAACTTTTTTGACATATTCCTCAAACTTTTCATAATACATTTTCCCTATCTTTGCCTCTGTGTTTGTAAGTGTCAATGTATTAAATACATCTCGTCCTTTTTCCCCAATCCACAACAGGAGATAGCTGCACTTCTCGTTCTCGTTCTTAGCATGTAGCAGTCCAGAGAACATTAGCTCAACATGATGTTGAAACTTTCTCCACAAGTCAGGTAAATTTGATGAATCCCAATCCATCCTCTGTGTTGGAAAGCCTGATGATTCCCATGTTATTATTTTCATTGTGAGTTTGTTTCTTTCTATCTGACACCATGTTACATATCCACTTAACTGTCACTCTTAGTGTATAATTAAAGGAAAGGGATTGATAACGAATATTGAATTGCCTTGTTTATTTCGCACGCATTTCAAAAAGAAATGTACCTGCACTTGACATAAACTTACGAGACCTTTATGCCAATGATGCAGCATGTGATAGTCTAGACATAATCACACTGAACATAATATATCCTAGCAGGATATTACAGGGCTCTCTAAAGTGTTTTGCCCCAAGTTGCTGGGATGTCACATGTCCGTCCTACTTATATCAGTACACTGGTAATAACCTAAGCATTACGAAAATTCTATTTGAACAAATAAGCCACATGTAGCAAATAAGCCATTAAACTATTTGTTAACCAAATTCGACACTCTCTCATTGACCTCCATACAAAAACTCCTCGCTTGGTGAGCCAGACCCCTACGTCAAGGTGAACTGATTCATTTATTTCTTCTTTATTTAACCCGAACAGTCAGTTGACAAAACAGTCTTATTTACAACGAGGGACGGGCAGGTGGGGTGATAAAACAGAAGAAGTATAGTAATGTTACAGACATCATAACACAACAAGACAGAGACAGTCAGCTGTCATTTGTTTGGATATCAAGTATTCTACAATGATGTGTGACCATGAAAATGTCAGTGCTTGGCTTGTTATTTGTTAGGTGAACTAATAAAAAAAATGAATGAACAAACAAACAAATTAATTAATTAATACATTTTAAAATACGTGTAGAGGTTGTTACTGCTACTAAACGTCCCCTTTTCAAGACCCTGTCTTTCAAAGGTAATTCGTAAAAATCCAAATAACTCTATTGTTCTTTAGTTTATAGAGTTGTAGCTATTTCAACGTGCGGACTCCGTCCCGGCGTTCTCTGACTCTAATTTAAATTGCCAACCATTTCAACATGTAGCAACAGCTTCATATTTTCTGGTCTTCTTAACCATTCGAGACGTCCGGCTTACCGTGGGTCTCACAACATGTAATGAATGGAATTGAAACCAGGTGTGTGGGAAGACAAGACAAAACAAATGGAAGATGAAAAATTGATCGATGATGGCTAGAAGACCGGTGACGCTGACCGCCGAGCGGCCCGAACAAAGAGAGGAACCAACTTCGGCGGAAGTCGTGACAGGAACTCTGAAAATGTCAACAGAGAAGAAGTACTACTCGGTGCTATTTTTCATTTTCCATTTGTTTTGTCTTGTTTTCCCACACACGTTACATGTTGTGTATTTCCCACATGTCCTTGTCCGGAATTGTTTGTTTTGTAAGTGTTTGTGCACGTTGTATGGTGTGCGACTGGTTATGTTACCCATTTATTATGTTTGTTCTGTTTTCCGGTGGGTTTTATTATTAAACTGCTCCGTTGTGAAAACACAGTTCTGCTCTCCTGCGCCTGACTTCTCTACCGCCAGTACGCACCCCTTACAGTTCCAGCCATTTCAACGTGGGAACTCCCTGTCCCGGCGTTATCTTGACTAAATGTACATTTTGTCACAAGTCCTTTTATTCTGGAGTAGAAAAGGGCGGTTTTAAAAAAGGGCACATTTCATCTTTTCACCAATAGCTTCATATGTAATCACATACGTTTCACAACATTTAGATGTAAACCCCATCATTGAAAAGTGGACACAACCAAATACACAGTAATGTGTGATTTCTGTCCTTCATGAGATCACCAAATGAAACAAACTCGACATGACTGTCCCTTAAGTGTCCACAGACCATTCCCACATGCTCAAAAATATTAATATTGTTTAATTCTCAAATTTTGGAGATCAGGTGTTTTGGGAAGAATAATGTCTTTGTTCTCCATAGGCTCTCTCCCTCCATACTCCATAGCAGTGAAGAGAAAGAGTTTATTGCAGGTGTTTATGACTGTTGTAAAACGTGGGGTGGGAGAGAGTGAGAGGAGGGGGCATGATATACACCCAAAAGGGCCACGTCGTGACACTGTAAAAGGTCAATGTCAAATGGTAATAAGCTTTGACATAAGATCTCAAATCTAGTAGAAATATTGATTATATCTTTTAATATGCTGTGTACCATCTTCCAAGGCATCTTCTGAGAAATCATGAAACAATTCAGAAACATGATGAAGCCAGACTGAGACCATCTTGCTGTAAAGCACGTTTTTAATGCTATAAGGAAATGAATACATGAGTGAAAGGGTGAGAGAACCAATCACACACAAGGTCACAAAGGTCATAGGTTACAATCTAATCATCATACTGTTCCATCTAGTAACTGTATTCGTAGCCGTAGCTGTAGGTGTAGTAGACAGTGCCTCTCGTCAGCTGGCAGGTTTCAGTGTGTGTTCCTGGACGGATGGTGGTGGTGCAGGTTCCCAGGCGGAGATCTAGTCCGATGAGATCATCCCACACCTGATAATAATAAACCATAATAACAATATTAGCAAAAATAATCATAATAATCTTCCTCCTCCTCATTATCATCTTCATCATCATAACAATAATTTATGGGATTTAGATTGTGCTTTTCCAGTGCTCAAAGAGCTTTGCAGGTGAGAAACTCACCTCCACCGTCAGGACAGACTTGGGAATGATGTTTGCAAAGTCGAACTGGTCGGCCCAGGTGGGGTTGGCCTGTTTCTCCAGAATGTTGCTCTTGCCATGAAAGGATGAACCGCACCACACCTAAGGAAGATAATGTTGTCAGTAGACTTTATAAAACTTTTTTTTACAATTATTATTGTGCATTAAATACTAAATTATTGTTAACTTAGGGCTAGGGGGGACGGTCACATCCCACATCTACAACATCCTGTGAAATTGCAGAGCGCCAAATTCAAATTACAAAAATACTCATTTTAAACATTCATGAAAATACAAGTGTTGCTCACCATTGAAAAGCATAGAATCTTGGTAATCTCACAGCGTTGTCAGATTTCAAAACGGCTTTACGGCGAAGGCAGAACATTTGATTGTCTGAGGACAGCGCCCCGCACACATATTCAATTAGCATAATAACATAACCAGCAGAGGTGTCACAAAACTCAAAAATAGCGATAAAATAAATAGCTTACCTTTGAAGATCTTCATCTGATGGCGTACCCAAGCGTCCCAGTTACACAATATAAGGTTATTTTGTTCGATAAAGTCCCTCTTTATTTTCATTAAGCTCCATTTGGTTGGCGTGTTTTGTTCAGTAATCCGCCTGCCCAAAGGCATTCATCCATGCAGACAAACAACATCCCAAATGTACCGATAAAGTTCGTCGAAACAAGTCAAATAGCGTTTCTAATCAATACTCAGATACACTAAAATGAATATAAACGATAATATTTCAGATGGAATATAGCCTGATGAATAGAAGAGAAAAAGAGCTAAGAGCGCGCTCACTGTTAACAGGACACTTGACGTGACCTCAGGAAGAACTTCTCTTACTCAATGGTTATTCAAGATAAAAGCTTGAAACCTTTTTTAAAGACTGTTTACATCTAGTGGAAGACATAGGAACTGCAATCTGGGAGTTAAAATGCAATGGATTGAATAGGATGCCAACTGAAAACAGTGTGACATGACAGATTCAGATTTTACGGATGGATCTTGCTCGGGTTTTCGCCTGCCATATCAGTTCTGTTATACTCACAGACATTATTTTAACAGTTCTAGAAACTTCAGAGTTTTTTATATTCAAATCTACTAATTATATGCATATCCTAGCTGAGTAACAGGCAGTTTACTTTGGGCACGTTTTTCATCCAAACTTCAAAATACTGCCCCCTAGCCCAAACAGGTTAATGTATGTATAGTTGGCTCACTTGAATGAGGAACCAGTACATGTATTTATAATTAAAAATAATTTATTATTTATTTATTATTATAATTTATTATTACTTCACCTAACAAGTAACAAGCCAATCACTGACATTTTCATGTTCACACATCACTGTAGCCTACAAATGACAGATGACTGTCTACTGTGTACTGTTTGATTATTGCTGTCTCTGTCTTTTTGTCTTATGATGTCTGTCCTGTCTGTAACATTACTGTACTTCTGTTTTATCACCCAACCTGCCGTCCCTCATTTTATATAACAATGATTTATTAACTGACTGTTCTGGTTAAATAAAGTTGAAATAAATTAATAAATTCACCTTGACGTAGGGGTTTGGTTTAAAGAATAGCCATCCTTTCAGGTTGGAGGCACGAATATCATACACACTGATGGGGCCGTCATTCAGGTCACAGTGTACAAGAGCCAGGGTGCATAGCACCAGCAGTCCCAGGGACAAAGAGAGAGAGGCCATGGTACACTGTCTGGGAGAGAGGAGAGAGAAAGGAGAGGAGGGGAGAGGAGAGGAGGGGAAGGAAGAAACATTTCCATAAGAGCTTAAAACTAACACTACAAACTGTATTCAGGGAGGAGTAAAAAATAGAGTTGAAAGATCAAGATATATTATCAGTGTTAAAAGAAGTCAGTGGAGGAAGAGAGAGAGAGATGGATAGAGAGAGAGACGGACAGAGAGAGAGAGAGAAAAAGAGAGAGAGAGAGAGCAATAAATGGAAGACACACAAGAACAATCCTGAATCAGCATAAATACAGGCTCTTATTCAATTGCAGATAGTGGCTTTTCAGAAGTGTGTTTGATTTGATTTACACACCAACTGTCAGTCCCATGGTGTTACACATTCAGTTCTGACAGCGAACCTGGCTGAGAAGTCACCCAGTGTTCTCAACCAAACTGAAAGGCACTTTTTGGAAAGATACTCACTCTCTGTAATCAACTGAATCCCAGCCACAGTCTACAGAGATGACAAAGGTAAGAGGGATGCCCACAGAGAGAGAGAGAGAGAGAGAGAAAGAGAGAGAGAGAGAGAGAGAGAGAGAGAGAGAGAGAGAGAGAGAGAGAGAGAGAGAA
>QNTS01005731.1:20155-47877 GCA_003317085.1 Hucho hucho
CCAGTTTATAATCCGGTTGAAATATTATACTAAATATACATAAAAGTGTTCCTAAGGATACATTATCAATGATGTTTGATTGTTCTTGGACAAGTGTATAGGTATAGGTTGAACGCGTTCTCTTCACGGTTCAATGGGCGAGTGGACGCTGTATTTTATGAACATAATGCGCCAACCAAACAGAGATTTATGGATATAATAAATGACTTTTTCTAACAAAAGAACCATTGGATGTCTTCGTTGGACACTTGGGAAGCCCTCAGCAGAAGTTCTTCAAAAGGTAAGGGATTTGTTTTCGCTGTGAAATGTGTTTTGTGTGAACCGCGATGGTTTATGAATTTATGCTAATGGGAAATATTGGAGGTGCTACCCTCAAACAATCAAATGTAGTGCGTTCGCCGTAAAGCTTTTTTGAAATCTGACAACGCTGTGATATTGCCAAGAAGCAGAGCTTTTGATGACTATTCAACACTTGTATATTGATGAATGTTTAATAATTCAACTTTTGGATTTTGAATTTGGCACCTTGCATTACACCGGGTAGTGTCGGGAGTGGGGCTAGCGCCCCACCACTCCCTAAGTAGTTAACCACCTAACTGAGGAACTCAATTTAACTTGCGCAATACCCTAGATGCAGTTGCACCCCTAAAAACAAAAAACATTTGCCATTAGAAACTAGCTCCCTGGTATACAGAAAATACCCGAGTTCTGAAGCAAGCTTCCAGAAAATTGGAACGGAAATGGCGTTACACCAAACTGGAAGTCTTCCGACTAGCTTGGAAAGACAGTACCGTGCAGTATCGAAGAGACCTCACTGCTGCTCGATCATGTCACGACTTCCGCCAAAGTCGGTCACTCTCCTTGTTCGGGCGGTGTTTGGCGGTCGACGTCACTGGTTTTCTAGCCATCGTCGATCCACTTTTTATTTTCCATTGGTTTTGTCTATGTTTTACACACCTGGTTTCAATCCCACAATTACTTGTTCATTATTTAACCCTCTGTTCCCCCATGTTTGTTTGTGAGTGTTTGTTAATTGTATTGCGGTCCGTTACTGTGGGCTTGTCTATATTATGTCATGTATTGTGATTATTCTTTGAGTAAATTGTAATTATTACTCATATCTGCTGTTCTGCGCCTGACTCCTCTACACCAGCATCACACAGACGCATTACAGAAACACTCACCCAACGAATGGAGTCAGCAGGAGCAGACACCCTCCCTGCAGCAGTAGAGGAACGCGTCCAACAGCATGCCATGTTGCAACGTCTGGGCATCGCCATGGATCGCGTGCTGCAGACGATGGATCGTTGGGAAAGAGAAGGAGGTCTTCCAGCGCCTTCACCAGCTCCACTACAGCAGGCCCCACTGTCCACCCCTCCTTCACCCAGTCCCAGCGGGATTCGTCTCGCGCTCCCGAGGGAGTATGATGGGACGGCTGCCGGATGCCAGGGGTTCCTACTCCAGCTGGAACTCTACCTGGCTCCTTCGGGACATGAGAGCGTGTCCGCCCTCGTCTCCTGCCTCTCAGGCAAAGCCCTGGAGTGGGCCAATGCCGTATGGAGTGAAGGAGACGCGGCGTTGGACCATTACGCAGAGTTCACCCGCCGCTTTCAGGCAGTCTTCGACCGCCCGCCTGTGGGTCGAGTGGCGGGTGAACGTCTGTTCCATCTGAGGCAGGGGAAAAGGAGCGCGCAGGATTTCGCTTTGGACTTCCGGACCCTGGCCGCCAGCGCGGGATGGAACGACAGGGCCCTGATCAATCACTACTGGTGCAGTCTGCGCGAGGACGTCCGTTGGGAGTTGGCCTGCCGAGACACCACCCTCACGTTGGACCAGCTGGTGGACCTGTCCATCCGGCTGGACAACCTGCTGGCTACCCGCGGACGTCCGGATCGGGGCCTGTCAGTTCATCTCCCAGCACCTCCGATCCGACACCCATGGAGCTGGGAGGTGCTGCGCTTAGGTCGACCGGAGGAGGGGCCATTCCCTGCATCATCTGTGGCTGCAGAGGGCACACTGCTGGTCGGTGCTGAGGGGGTTCCTCAGGGAGTCGAGGCAGCAGGCATGGCACTGTCGTGTCACCCCAGGTGAGTCGGCACCAGGCTCACCCAGAGCCCCCTGTTGCTCACATGTATGTGTTTATTAAATTTCCTGAGTTTTCCCCGCATTCCCAGCACAAGACGCTCGTAGATTCAGGCGCAGCTGGGAATTTTATTGACCGTTCATTTGCCCATAGTTTAGGGATCCCCATTGTTCCTGTGGATATGCCCTTCCCTGTGCACGCCCTAGATAGTCGTCCATTAGGGTCAGGGCTGATTAGGGAGGCCACCGCTCCACTAGGCATGGTTACGCAGGAGGGTCACAGGGAGAGAATTAGTCTCTTCCTTATTGATTCTCCTGCGTTTCCCGTGGTGCTGGGCCTACCCTGGTTAGCCTGTCATGACCCCACTATTTCGTGGCAACAGAGGGCTCTCAAGGGGTGGTCACGAAAGTGCTCAGGGAGGTGTGTAGGGGTTTCCATCGGTGCGACTATGGTGGAAAGTCCAGACCAGGTCTCCACCATGCGCATCCCCTCAGATTATGCCGATTTGTCTCTCGCCTTCTGTAAGAAGAGGGCGACTCAATTACCACCCCATTGGGGATTGTGCGATAAATCTCCTGGTAGATGCAGCACTTCCCAGGAGTCACGTGTATCCTCTGTCCCAGGAGGAGATGGCGGCTATGGAAACATATGTCTCCGAATCCCTGGGGCAGGGATACATTCGGCCCTCCACTTCACCTGCCTCCTCGAGTTTCTTTTTTGTTAAGAAGAAGGATTTTTATTTTATTTCACATTTATTTAACCAGGTAGGCAAGTTGAGAACAAGTTCTCATTTACAACTGCGACCTGGCCAAGATAGAGCAAAGCAGTTCAACACATACAACAGAGTTACACATGGAGTAAAACAAACATACAGTCAATAATACAGTAGAAAAACAAATCTATAAACAAAGAGTGCAAATGAGGTAAGATAAAGAAGGTAAGGCAATAAATAGGCCATGGTGGCAAAGTAATTACAAAATAGCATTTAAACACTGGAATAGTAGATGTGCAGTAGATGCATGTGCAATGTAGAAAAACTGGGGTGCAAAGGAGCAAGATAAATAAATAAATATGGTAGGGGATGAGGTAGTTGGTTGGGCTGTTTACAGATGGGCTATATACAGGTGCAGGGGTCTGTGAGCTTCTCTGACTGCTGGTGCTTAAAGCTGGTGAAGGAGATAAGTGTCTCCAGTTTCAGAGATTTTTGTAGTTCGTTCCAGTCATTGGCAGCAGAGAACTGGAAGGAAAGGCGGCCAAAGGAAGAATTGGCTTTGGGGCTGACCAGTGAGATATACCTCCTGGAGCGCGTGCTACGGGTGGGTGCTGCTATGGTGACCAGAGAGCTGAGATAAGGCGGGGCTTTACCTAGCAGGGACTTGTAGATGACCTTGAGCCAGTGGGTATGGCGACGAGTGTAAAGCGAGGGCCAGCCAACAAGAGCGTACAGGTCGCAGTGGTGGGTGGTATATGGGGTGCGCTTCTTCACAAAATTGGATCTCAGAAGCGCTTACAACCCGGTGAGTATCCGGGAGAGGGACGAGTGGAAGACGGCATTTAGTAACACCTCAGGGCACTATGAGTACCTTGTCATGCCATACGGGTTGATGAATGCTCCATCAGTCTTCCAGGCCTTTGTAGACAAGATTTTCAGGGACCTGCTCGGGCAGGGTGTAGGGGTGTATATCGACAACATTCTGATATACTTCGCTACACGCGCCGAGCATGTGTCCCTGGTGCGCAGGGGGCTTGGTCGACTGTTGGAGCATGACCTGTACGTCAAGGCTGAGAAATGTCTGTTCTTCCAGCAGTCTGTTTCCTTCCTAGGGTACCGCATTTCCACGTCAGGGGTGGAGATGGAGAGTGACCGCATTTCAGCCGTGCGTAATTGGCCAACTCCCACCACGGTAAAGAAAGTGCAGCGGTTCCTAGGGTTTGCCAATTACTACCGGAGATTTATCTGGGGCTTTGGTCAGGTAGCGGCTCCCATTACCTCACTGCTGAAGGGGGGACCGGTGCGACTGCAGTGGTCGGCTGAGGCGGACAGGGCTTTTGGTCACCTGAAGGCTCTGTTTACCTCGGCTCCCGTGCTGGCTCATCCGGATCCCTCTTTGGTGTTAATAGTGGAGGTGGACGCGTCCGAGGCTGGGACAGGAGCCGTGCTCTCTCAGTGTTCGGGTACGCCACCGAAGCTCCGCCCCTGTGCCTTCTTTTCAAAGAAGCTCAGCCCAGTGGAGCGAAACTATGATGTGGGGGACCGGGAGCTGTAGGCTGTTGTCAAAGCTCTGAAGGCATGGAGACATTGGCTTAAGGGGGCTAAACACCCTTTTCTCATCTGGACTGACCACCGCAATCTGGAGTACATCCGGGCGGCGAGGAGATTGAACCCTCGCCAGGCAAGGTGGGCCATGTTCTTTACCCGTTTTGTTTTCACCCTGTCCTACCGACCAGGTTCCCAGAACGCTAAGGCAGACGCACTGTCCCGGATGTATGACACAGAGGAGCGGTCCATGGATCACACTCCCGGCCTCTTGCCTGGTGGCACCGGTAGTGTGGGAGCTGGACGCAGACATCAAGCGGGCGTTACGTACAGAGCCCACTCGATCTCAGTGTCCAGCTGGGCGTCTGTACGTTCCGTCTGCTGTCCGCGACCGGTTGATCTATTGGGCCCACACCTCACCCTCCTCTGGTCATCCTGGCATCAGTTGGACAGTGTGCTGTCTTAGTGGGAAGTACTGGTGGTCCACCTTGGCCAAGGACGTGAGGGTTTATGTTTCCTCCTGCTCTGTGTGCGCCCAGTGAAATGCTCCTAGGCACCTGCCCAGAGGGAAGTTACAACCCCTACCCATTCCACAACGTCCGTGGTCGCACCTGTCGGTGGACTTCCTGACTGATCTTCCTCCCTCACAGGGTAACACCACGATCCTGGTCGTTGTGGATCGGTTTTCTAAGTCCTGCCGTCTCCTCCCTTTGCCCGGTCTCCCTACGGCCCTACAGACTGCAGAGGCCCTGTTCACACACGTCTTCCGGCACTACGGGGTGCCTGAGGACATAGTCTCTGATCGGGGTCCCCATTTCACGTCCAGGGTCTGGAGGGAGTTTAAGGAACGTCTGGGGGTCTCGGTCAGCCTCACCTCAGGTTTTCACCCCGAGAGTAACGGGCAGGTGGAGAGAGTAAACCAGGATGTGGGTAGGTTTCTGCGGTCATATTGCTAGGACCGGCCGGGGGAGTGGGCGGCGTTCATCCCATGGGCAGAGATGGCACAAAACTCACTCCTCCACTAACCTCTCTCCCTTCCAGTGCGTACTGGGGTATCAGCCGGTTCTGGCACCTTGGCATCAGAGCCAGATTGAGGTTCCTGCGGTGGACAAATGGTTTAAGCGCTCGGAGGAGACCTGGGACACCGCCCATGTGCAACTGCAACGGGCCGTGAGGCGGCAGAAGGCGAGCGCCGACCGCCACCGCAGTCAGGCCCCAGTGTTCGCACCGGGAGACCGGGTCTGGCTCTCGACCCAAAACCTGCCCCTCCGCCTGCCCTGCCGGAAGCTGGGTCCGCGGTTTGTGGGGCCATTCAAAGTCCTGAGAGACTGAACGAGATTTGCTACAGGTTACAGCTTCCCCCAGATTTCCGCATTAATCCCTCGTTCCATGTGTCTCTCCTCAGGCCGGTGGTGGCTGGTCCACTCCAGGAGTCTGAGGTGTGGGAGGTTCCTCCGCCCCCTCTGGACATCGAGGGGGCCCTGGCGTATGCTGTTCGAGCCATCCTGGACCCGAGGCGTCGGAGGAGGGGCCTTCAGTACCTCGTGGAGTGGGAGGGGTACGGTCCGGAGGAGAGATGCTGGGTGCCGGTGGAGGACGTTCTGGACCCTTCGTTGCTGCGGGAGTTCCATCGTCTCCATCCGGATCGCCCTGCGCCTTGTCCTCCAGGTCATCCCCGAGGCCGGTGTCGGCGCGCTGCTGGAGCCACGCGTCAATTGGGGGGTACTGTCACGACTTCCGCCGAAGTCGGTGATCCACTTTTCATTTTCCATTGGTTTTGTCTATGTTTTACGCACCTGGTTTCAATCCCACAATTACTTGTTCATTATTTAACCCTCTGTTCCCCCATGTTTGTTTGTGAGTGTTTGTTTATTGTATTGCGGTCCGTTACTGTGGGATTGGCTATATTATGATGTGTATTGTGATTATTCTTTGAGTAAATTGTTATTATTACTCATATCTGCTGTTCTGCGCCTGACTCCTCTACACCAGCATCACACAGACGCATTACAGATCATCCTATTTTTCCAACTTAATTGAGGACAATACATTTATTTTTGATACTGTCGCAATGCTAACTAAAATCAACATTCCCCAAGAGAGGATGGCACTTCAGCAATGATAAATAAATGAACTTCTTTGAGGAAAAGATCATGATCATTAGAAAGCAAATTACGGACTCTTCTTTAAATCTGCGTATTCCTCCAAAGCTCAGTTGTCCTGAGTGCACAACTTTGCCAGGACCTAGGATCAAGGGAGACACTCAAGTTTTTTTGTACTATATCTCTTGACACATTGATGAAAATAATCATGGCCTCTAAACCTTCAAGCTGCATACTGGACCCTATTCCAACTAAACTACTGAAAGAGCTGCTTCCTGTGCTTGGCCCTCCTATGTTGAACATAATAAACGGCTCTATCCACCGGATGTGTACCAAACTCACTAAAAGTGACAGTAATAAAGCCTCTATTGAAAAAGCCAAACCTTGACCCAGAAAAAATAGAAAACTATCGGCCTATATCGAATCTTCCAATCCTCTCAAAAATGTTAGAAAAAGCTGTTGCACAGCAACTCACTGCCTTCCTGAAGACAAACAATGTATACGAAGCGCTTCAGTCTGATTTTAGACCCCATCATAGCACTGAGACTGCACTTGTGAAGGTGGTAAATGACCTTTTAATGGTGTCAGCCCGAGGCTCTGCATCTGTCCTCGTGCTCCTAGACCTTAGTGCTGCTTTTGATACCATCGATCACCACATTCTTTTAGAGAGATAGAAACCCAAATTGGTCTACACAGACAAGTTCTGGCCTGGTTTAGATCTTATCTGTCGGAAATATATCAGTTTGTCTCTGTGGATGGTTTGTCCTCTGACAAATCAACTGTACATTTCGGTGTTCCTCAAGGCTCCATTTTAGGACCACTATTGTTTTCACTATATATTTTACCACTTGGTGATGTCATTCGGAAACATAATGTTAACTTTTACTGCTATGCGGATGACACACAGCTGTACATTTCGATGAAACATGGTGAAGCCCCAAAATTGCCCTGCCTGAAAGCCTGTGTTTCAGACATAATGGATGGCGGCACATGTTCTACTTTTAAACTCGGACAAAACAGAGATGCTTGTTCTAGGTCCCAAGAAACAAAGAGATCTTCTGTTGAATCTGTCAATTCTGTGAAATAAAACTGTGAAGGACCTCGGCGTTACTCTGGACCCTGATCTCTCTTTTGACGAACATATCAAGACTGTTGCAAGGACACTTTTTTTCCATCTACGTAACATAGCAAAAATCTGAAACTTTCTGTCCAATAATGATGCAGAAAAATGAATCCACCGTAGTGTACGCGTAGGTATGTACGGCAGGACCAAAAGGGAAAGATAGGTAGGAGCAAGCCCATGTAATGCTTTGTAGGTTAGCAGTAAAACCTTGAAATCAGTCCTTGCCTTAACAGGAAGCCAGTGTAGAGAGGCTAGCACTGGAGTAATATGATACAATTTTGGGGTTCTAGTCAAGATTCTAGCAGCCGTGTTTAGCACTAACTGAAGTTTATTTAGTGCTTTATCCAGGTAGCCGGAAAGTAAAGCATTGCAGGAGTCTAACCTAGAAGTGACTACTGCAATGCTCTACTTTTACTGTCCCTAGAATTTCTAAGCAAACAGCTGGAGGCAGGGCTTTCTCCTATAGAGCTCAATTTTTATGGAATGGTCTGCCTATCCATGTGAGAGACGCAGACTCGTCTCAACCTTTAAGTCTTTATTGAAGACTCATCTATTCAGTAGGTCCTATGATTGAGTGTAGTCTGGCCCAGGAGTGTGAAGATGAACGGAAAGGCACTGGAGCAACGAACTGCCCTTGCTGTCTCTGCCTGGCCGGTTCCCCTCTCCACTGGGATTCTCTGCCTCTAACCCTATTACAGGGGCTGAGTCACTGGCCTACTGGTGCTCTTCCATGCCGTCCCTGGGGGGGGGGGGGGGGGGGGGTGCGTCGCTTGAGTGGGTTGAGTCACTGACGTGATCTTCCTGTCCGGGTTGGCGCCCCAACCTTGGGTTGTGCCGTGGCGGAGATCTTTGTGGTCTATACTCGGCCTTGTCTCAGGATGGTAAGTTGGTGGTTGGAGATATCCCTCTAGTGGTGTGGGGGCTGTGCTTTGACAGAGTGGGTGGGGTTATATCCTGCCTGTTTGGCCCTGTCCAGGGGTATCGTCGGACGGGGCCACGGTGCCTCCCGACCGCTCCTGTCTCAGACTCCAGTATTTATGCTGCATGTTTTGGGGTGCTAGGGTCAGTCTGTTATATCTAGAGTATTTATCCTCTCTTATCCGGTGTCCTGTGTGAATTTAAGCATGCTCTCTCTAATTCTCTCTCTCTTTTTCTCTCTTTCTCTCTCTCGGAGGACTTGAGCCTTAGGACCATTCCTCAGTATTACCTGGCCTGATGACTCCTTGCTGTCCCCAGTCCACCTGGCTGTGCTGCTGCTCCAGTTTCAACTGTTCTGCCTGCGGCTATGGAACCCTGACCTGTTCACCAGACATGTTACCTGTCCCAGACCTGCTGTTTTCAACTCTCTAGAGACAGCAGGAGTGGTAGAGATACTCTGAGTGATCAGCTATGAAAAGCCAACTGACATTTACTCCTGAGGTGCTGACCTGTTGCACCCTCGACAACCACTGTGATTATTATTATTTGACCCTGCTGGTCATCTATGAACAAATCTTGGCCATGTTCTGTTATAATCTGTACCCGGCACAGCCAGAAGAGGACTGGCCACCCCTCAAAGCCTGGTTCCTCTCTAGGTTTCTTCCTAGGTTCTGGCCTTTCGAGTTTTTCCTAACCACCGTGCTTTTACATCTACATTGCTTGATATTTGGGGTTTTAGGCTGGGTTTCTGTACAGCACTCTGTGACATCAGCTGATGTAAGAAGGGCTTTATAAAAAAAATTGATTGATTGAATTTGATTGAAGCTTCCAAAGTCATCCAACCATTATAATCAGGGGTGCTGGTGCACAGCTTTTTCAGAATGGTGCTGTCTTGCAAGATCACTTAAAACTACTTAGGGAGCAGTGGGTCGCTAGCAACACTACCCGGTGAAATGCAAGGCGCCAAATTCAAAATCCAAAAGTTTAATTATTAAACATTCATCAATATACAAGTGTTGCATAGTCATCAAAAGCTCTGCTTCTTGGCAATATCACAGCGTTGTCAGATTTCAAAAAGGCTTTACGGCGAACGCACTACATTTGATTGTTTGAGGGTAGCACCTCCAATATTTTCCATTAGCATAAATTCATAAACCATCGCGGTTCACACAAAACACATTTCACAGCGAAAACAAATCCCTTACCTACTGGGTACTCTTTTCCATCGTGTGTATGTTTCGTCCAATGGCAATATGTTGCCATTCATTTTTGTCCATTTCATGGGGGTCTTCCCTTACCTTTTGAAGAACTTCTGCTGAGGGCTTCCCAAGTGTCCAACGAAGACATCCAATGGTTCTTTTGTTAGAAAAAGTCATTTATTATATCCATAAATCTCTGTTTGGTTGGCGCATTATGTTCATAAAATACAACGTCCACTCGCCCATTGAACCGAAGAGAACGCGTTCAACCTATACCTACACACTTGTCCAAGAACAATCAAACATCATTGATAATGCATCCTTAGAAACACTTTTATGTATATTTACTATAATATTTCAACCGGATTACAAGGAAAAAAACACAGTGCGCGCTAGCCCGTGAACACGCTTCCTCTTCTGTTTACATACGATGACCAGTTCGAAATTCTTCTTCTATTACCATCCAGAGCAACTAAACATCATCAAACACTGTCTAGAGACTGTTGACATCCAGTGGAAGCAATAGGTACTGCAATCTTACTCCCATAGAAGGTCATTTTCAATAGGGAGGGGTTCAAAATGAGGCAATGTGTCAAAAACACTTTTTCCAGGACAGAAATTCCTCAGGTTTTTGCCTGTTATATCAGTTCTGTTATACTCACAGACAATATTTTAACACTCTTAGAAACTTCAGAGTGTTTCCTATCCAATAGTACTAATTATGTGCATATCCTATTTTCTGGGCCTGAGTGGGAGGCATTTTACTTTGGGCACGCCAGACTCTCCAAAACCGTCACCTCTGAAGCCGCTCCCTAAGAAGTTAAAGATTAATGAGTATTTTACATAACAAACCAAATATAATAGCATCATAATGTTAGGCTACTGTTATAAAAAAACACCATGTCATTTCTTATGACAATGTAGGATGATTGTGCTGAAATGTTGTTGTTTTTCTCATGCTGTGGTTGTGTTTAACTCCATCTGCTCTAAAATTTTATTAGTTAGGCCGGTTAGCTACCCTTACATCATTCAAGAAATTCTAAATGCATATTCCCATTAAACTGATTGGGATCAAATGGTTGGCATGCATGCAGCATGGACGTTTAACCTGTAAAACGTGAAGAATCATCATTCACGATTGACACTGATGATGGCCTAATTGATGATAAGGTAGGCTTAATTTGGTGTTTTAGGATTTAAAAAATATAAACATTTCCTTTCACCACTTACAGTATATGTAGGCATAGGCAATCATGCAATTTGGATGATGCATTGTATGTATATTCTAAAATGTTTTTAACCAATAGGCTTCATGTCGGTACAAACTTTCATTCAGAAATGATGGCTTAATAGGGTTCCTAACAAAATACCACTACACCACTGGTTATAATAAATGTCAAACCATGTATGGTCAACTGGTAATTCCAGCACCGTTTTGATTGGGACAGCATAATTTCGCTGCTTTGAGACAATCATTGGAACTCATCTTGATAAATCAATCAATATCAGATTTGAGTTTTCACTGAATCTCAGTTTGGATATGGTTATAATTAGGCTTGGAAATGTTAGCTAAGTTGATGTGAGTGCTCATGATCATTAGTCTCGCAATTTAAAGCAATGCAGATCTTCTCTCTACACACACACACACACACACACACACACACACACACACACACACATTAGGCCTATAGCCTACCTGATGAGCTTCCCTGATGTTTTCCTGAACTTTCCAATACTTTTCTGATGCATTTCAGTCACTTAGGCTACTGATGCGAATACACATTTGTACACTTTTCCCATAGGCTATTCAAGTCATTTGACATATGTTTTTATTGTTTTAAAGCTCATACGGACTACATTGTTTCAATAACAATATAGCTGAAACCACTATTGGCTTCATTGACACAATACATGTTAGCAAAGGTGTCAGCTAAAGGCAACGTGCAGGAGCTTCCAGGGATTTGTAGTCTTGCATGATGTCTACTTTGATGCTAATGAGCATTTTTGAATCCGAGTAAATATAGACAAATATATTGATAAAAGCCACCTTGACCAAGAGCAATTTACATGGTTATCAAAACTTCATGCCAGGTTTTAAGTGCTTCAAAAATTCTCTATGAGAAAAATGAATGGTGGAAAAATGTCCCTGTTTGACCGCTAGGTTTTTATTTAACTAGGCAAGTCAGTTAAGAACAAATTCTTATTTACAATGATAGGAACAGTGGGTTAACTGCCTTGTTCAGGGTCAGAACGACAGATTTTTACCTTGTCAGCTCTGGGATTCAATCTAGCAACCTTTTGGTTACTGGCCCAACGCTCTAACCACTAGGCTACCTGCCGCCCCACTGTGGGGCTCTATAAACCCATCAACTTTGGGACACACTCCTTACTTGAATGAGTCAATTAATGTTCCAATTTGAAATAATAAAACGAGCATGAAATTCTAATTAACAAATCCACCCTGTCGTTTTACAAGATATAAACCTAAGTAACAGTTAACCATTTCATTTCATATTTTACATGTATCAAGTCTCGAAATCCGACAAACAAATCCACGTGTCATTTTATTAGGCACGCCTCTCCATTCTTTTGTGTGAAAAATAACTCTTATGGGATTCCACTTCGCTTTTTTGCTGGTTCGGTGGAAGTGGTTATCGGAGGGTCTAATCAAAGATTTGTATAACTAACCCAAGATTGACCACAGCCTGTCCATTCCAATGGGAACAAAAGAGTCATAGTGGGCAAAACAGGTAAGGAGCGGGGCAGAGTCAAGCACGAGCTAGCGAGAGCCTATTGGCGCATTCTAGCCTACATTTGCATATTCCTTTAGGATCAGTGAGGTGTGATTGTGCAATAACTAAATTCGCCCATGCACTCTTTCTAAACAACGCAATGTTGTAAAACTTTGGCAAAGGGTAAAATCTACAAAACTTAGTCCACTCTGTTCATAACATATATTCGTTTTGGTAACAGAAAACTATATTGGGATCAAATGTTTATACATCCAGTGAATTATCTGGCTCATTGTTCTATATGTGGTCTAATTAGCCCCTACACCCCCCATCATTTCACTCCCTCAGCTTTGGGACACTTATGCATATAGTGAAAGCGCAAATGGAGGGCCGAGGTGAAGAGTGTGATTTAGGAAACATGACTGACGGAGCAGATCGATTACTGCTGGGTTTGAGAAGCGCGCTCCTCCCACACCGCTTTTGCCCGTCATGGCCACGGGCCATAGAACAGTACACCGCGGCTCAAGTTAATAGAACTCCCTCAATGGGGCAGATGGCCGCGTGTTGTTGTGATTCTGGATGACCAGATAGCTCGCAACCATGACAAGAAACTGTCATGTGGGGAATCATAGGTTGCTCGTTTTATCTTGTTCTTGATACCATGTCTTGTTTTGAGGTGTTTTGACTGATGTCACATTATGCTAATATGGCGGGGGTGCGGTGGTGGTCCTGAATGGTCGCCCACAAGATCCTCCCGGTCAGGGCCATTATGCACTCATGGGGCATGGCGAGGACACCCGTGTGCCCCCGACCAGGCTGCAGCCAAGATGAGTCGGTGAGGCACTTGCTCTAGGAGTGCAGAGCCGCCAGGGACCTGTGGAAGGAAACAGGCCCCCTGTTCTCCCCGTGTCTGCCAGCAGGGAAGGACCTAACGCCCCAGCTCGTGCTGTATGAGGTGGGCTGAAGGCCTATTCCACCGAAGGCCTTCACCAAGCTCTGGCCTACCCTCACGTGTCTGAAGGATGCACTGTGGTCCTCCCGCAATCTGCTGGTAGCAAAACGAGTAGAGACCACCCCTCGGGAAGCCACGGAAGCCCTCAAGTGGTACAGAAGAAAGGGGGCCTCGACCCCAGGCGAAGGGTCCCCCACAACACCCAAGGTCTCGGCAGCCACGGCTTGACAGCGCTGCGGCGCCTAGGGGAGGGATCTCCTCTGGGTCCCGAAGGACAGGACGGTTATTGATTCGGAAGAGCAGGAGGAAGCGAGTTTGATAAGGACTCACCCCGTTCCTGTACAAAGGACCGAAGACAGCTTTTTAACAAAGTGACTATATTTAACATGTTTTCATGTCTTAAAGATGTTTTACTTTTGTTAAATAATTTGTACATATTTTAAATGGCTTTTACAGATTGGATGTCTTACAAGAAAAAATACTTTTATTCGTGGCTGTTTCTATTGTTTTTAACAACTAATTTAAATGTAATTTTCAAATGATGTGTTTTATGCTTTTATGCCGTTCTTATGTGTATAACATGATGTACAAAAATATAAATGAGCTGTTTTTAAAGGAAATTCAATAATAAAGACTTTTCCAAAAGAAAATAAATCATGCTAATTTGGCTCTAATTCTCTAGCTAGCTAACCAACCAACAACTGTAACAATGTATTTGAGAGACAAGTCCTCGTTTTTCAAATGTATGCAAATAGTCCGGGTAGCCATTTGATGACCTGTTCAGGAGTCTTATGGCTTGGGGGTAAAAACTGTTGGCACTTCGGTACCGCTTGCCATGCGGTAGTAGAGAGAACAGTCTATGACTGGGGTGGCTGGGGTCTTTGACAATTTTTAGGGCCTTCCTCTGACACCGCCTGGTGTAGAGGTCCTGGATGGCAGGCAGCTTAGCCCCAGTGATGTACTGGGCTGTACGCACTACCCTCTGAAGTGCCTTGCGGTTGGAGGCCGAGCAATTGCCGTACCAGGCAGTGATGCAACCGGTCAGGATGCTCTCAATGTTGCAGCTGTAGAACCTTTTGAGGATCTGAGGACCCATGCCAAATCTTTTTAGTCTCCTGAGGGGGAATAGGCTTTGTTGTGCCCTCTTCACGACTGCCTTGGTGTGTTTGGACCATTCTAGTTTGTTGTTGATGTGGACACCAAGGAACTTCAAGCTCTCAACCTGCTCCAGTACAGCCCTGTCGATGAGAATGGGGGCGTGCTCGGTCCTCCTTTTCCTGTAGTCCACAATCATCTCCTTAGTCTTGGTTACGTTGAGGGATAGGTTGTTATTCTGGTACCACACGGCCAGGTCTCTGACCTCCTCCCTATAGGCTGTCTCGTCGTTGTCGGTGATCAGGCCTACCACTGTTGTGTCGTCTGCAAACTTAATGATGGTGTTGGAGTCATGCCTAGCCATGCAGTCGTGGGTGAACAGGGAGTACAGGAGGGGACTGAGCACGCATCCCTGGGGGGCTCCAGTGTTGAGGATCAGAGTGGCAGATGTGTTGCTACCTACCCTCACCACCGGGGGCGGCCCGTCAGGAAGTCCAGGATCCAGTTGCAGAGGGAGGTGTTTAGTCCCAGGATCCTTAGCTTAGTGATGAGCTTTGAGGGTACTATGTGTTGAACGCTGAGCTGTAGTCAATGAATAGCATTCTCACATAGGTGTTCCTTTTGTCCAGGTGGGAAAGGGCAGTGTGGAGTGCAATAGAGATTGCATCATCTGAGGATCTGTTTGGGCGGTATGCAAATTGGAGTGGGTCTAGGGTTTCTGGGATAATGGTGTTGATGTGAGCCATTACCAGCCTTTCAAAGCACTTCATGGCTACGGACGTGAGTGCTACGGGTCTGAGGTCATTTAGGCAGGTTGCACAGGGACTATGGTGGTCTGCTTGAAACATGTTGGTATTACAGACTCAATCAGGGACATGTTGAAAATGTCAGTGAAGAGACCTGCCAGTTGGTCAGCAAATGCCTGGAGCACAAGTCCTGGTAATCCGTCTGGCCCCACAGCCTTGTGAATGTTGACCTGTTTAAAGGTCTTACTCACGTCAGCTACGGAAAGCGTGATCACACAGTCGTCCGGAACAGTGAGCATAGAAGCGAGCATAGAAGTGATTTAGCTCGTCTGGTAGGCTCGTGTCACTGGGCAGCTTGCGGCTGTGCTTCTCTTTGTAGTCTGTAATAGTTTGCAAGCCCTGCCACATAAGACGAGCGTCGGAGCCGTTGTAGTACGATTCAATCTTAGCCCTGTATTGACGCTTTGCCTGTTTCATGGTTCGTCGCAGGGCATAGCAGGATTTATTATAAGCTTCCGGTTTAGAGTCCCGCACCTTGAAAGCGGCAGCTCTACCCTTTAGCTCAGTGCAAATGTTGCCTGTAATCCATGGCTTCTGGTTGGGGTATGTACGTACAGTCACTGTGGAGACGACGTCCTCAATGCACTTATTGATAAAGCCAGTGTACTCCTCAATGCCATCGGAAGAATCCCAGAACATGTTCCAGTCTGTAATAGCAAAGCAGTCCTGTAGTTTAGCATCTGCTGCATCTGACCACTTTTTTTATAGACCAAGTCGCTGGTGCTTCCTGCTTTTATTTTTGCTTGTAAGAAGGAATTAGGAGGATAGAGTTTTTTATTATTTTTTTACCTTTATTTTACTAGGCAAGTCAGTTAAGAATAAATTCTTATTTTCAATGACGGCCTAAGAACAATGGGTTAACTGCCTGTTCGGGTGCAGAACAACAGATTTGTACCTTGTCAGCTAGGTCACTTGAACTTGCAACCTTTCGGTTACTAGTCCAACACTCTAACCACTAGGCTACCCTGCCGCCCCACAGTGGTCAGATTTTTTTGGGAGGGCGAGGGAGAGCTTTGTATGCGTCTCTGTGTGTGGAGTACAGGTGATCTAGAATTATTTTCCGACTGGTTGCACATTTAACATGTTGTTGGAAATTAGGTAGAACTGATTTGTTTCCCTGCATTAAAGTCTCCGGCCACTAGGAGTGCCGCCTCTGGGTGAGTGGTTTCCTGTTTGCTTATTTCCTTATACAGCTGACTGAGTGCGGTCTTAGTGCCAGCATCCGTCTGTGGTGGTAAATAAACAGCCACGAAAAGTATAGCTGAAAACTCTCTAGGCAAGTAGTGTGGTCTGCAATTTATAACAAGATACTCTACTTCAGGCGAGCAAAATCTAGAGACTTCCTTAGATTTCGTGCACCAGCTGTTGTTTACAAATATGCGCATACCGCCCCCCTCGTCTTACCGGAGTGTGCTGTTCTGTCTTGCCAGTGCAGCGTATATCCCATTAGCTGAATATCCATGTCATCATTCAGCCACAATTCCGTGAAAAATATAGGATATTACAGTTTTGATGTCCCGTTGGTAGGATATTCGTGATCGTACCTCGTCTCATTTATTGTCCAATGATTGCACGTTGGTGAGTAATATTGACGGTAACTTCCCACTCGCCTTCTGTGGATCCGTACGAGGCATCCCGCTCTGTCCTCTGTACCTGCGTCTCTTTCTCTTGCCAATAACGGGGATGTCGGCCTTGTCGGGTGTTTGGAGAATGTCCTGCTTGAAGAAAAAATCTTTGTCTAATCCGAGGTGAGTGATCGCTGTCGTGATATCCAGAAGCTCTTTTTTGCCGTAAAATACGGTTGCAGAAACATTATGTACAAAATAAGTTACAAATATTGTTATATATTGTTTACTTGGTTTTAGAAAAAAGAAATCAGTTGAGTTAGTGCCATTTATTGAAATTTGCCCTGTTAACTTTAGTAGCAAGTGGCTAGCTAGCTACCTACAGTACCAGCAAAGATTCTTTATAACTAAACTAAGATAGACCACAGCCTGTCCTTTCCAATGGGAACAGATTAGTCATAGTGGGCAGAACAGGCAAGGAGGTGGGCAGAACCAAGCACGAGCTAGCGAGATCATATTGGCCCGTTTTAGCATACATCTGCATATTTCCGTTAGGGAACGCCTAATCTGTGAAATGCGCGTGTGCAATAACTCAATTCGACTTTGCAATTATTCTAAACAACGCCATTTTTTTAAACTTTGGCAAAGGCTAAAGTCTACAAAACTTAGTCCACTCTGTTCGTAACATATTCTAGTTTGGGGAACATAAAACTGTATTGAGAAAATGTTTAATCGATGAGACATTTTTCAGAATGTAGGCCAAAATCCACCTCATTCCATCTACTCCCAACGCCCGCCAGTGGGCTTCCTCTCACTACCATATTTGGTAGTGAGTTTAAACGCCAAGCTTCATATTTATACATTGTGAGCTTCATTGAGCTAACAGAGGTAATTGCACTTTACAATGCTTTACTTGCTGAGCATATGGACGTTTCTAATGTGTCCTCTGGGATGTCAAAATCAACTCAGAACAATTCGATAGCTTCCATCGCATCATCCATTAAAAGAGGTTGATACTCTTGGATGAATACAAATGGATGAAACCACAGACAAACTGTCACTCACAGTTATTAGTTATCGTCAGGTATGTCAATGATCAGGGCTTTATTCAGGAACGTTTCTTGGCCTACTTTGATGCGTCAAGTGGGCGAGATGCACAGCCCATGTTTCACGTTGTGAATTCTGAGATGTCCGAGTTTAACTTCACGGAGAAACTTGTTTCCCAAACCTATGATGGAGCTGCTGTAATGGAATGTATCTGCTATTTGTATTTACAGCCAAGTCCCTTCCTGTTCCCTGATTAAGAGGGGATGACCACTCCACTACCAGTGTCAACTCTCCTGATGAACTGAAGCCATGTTTCATATGCCCTCTCATCCCCTTGGATGTTTCCTCTCCAAGCACTGAGTAGCCCTGTCAATGTTCTCATTAATGTATGTAAAATGCCTGATCTCTGCAACATGGATAGATGGAAATCGCCACACAACGCTATAAATGAAGAAACATATCTTATACTGTATGTGTTGTTTTACCGGTATTTGGTTGGATCTTGCTACAACTGAGTGAAAGCCTGAACAGGAAAGCATGTGAGACTTCTTGATGGTTGTAAGAGGTTAATGTTGTCATCCCGGTCTTTCCTTATCAACTGAGGTTTGATGAGGCGCTAGACTGCCATTTGGTGGCAAGATGTATGTGAACCACCCCATCAGATATAACTCCATACCACAATCTTGAAGGCGTAAGGCTACAGTAATTTCTTGAATAGTTTAGATTAAAGCAGTGTTTCTTACATTTATGATCATATATAATTTTACAAACAAATTGCAGGCAAAATACAAACCAACAAGAATCTCAAAGCAACTCCAAGTCAATGTCCTGCTACATTCCCCCCCAAATTAAGACAGAACATTAAAAAGTGAAGAGAAAATCAATCTCAAGTAAATTAAAGACCTCCTGTATTCTACTTGATAAAAATGTATGTCTTTACTTTAAATTAACACAACCTGTAGCAATATAAAACCCAAACTACCTTGATCTGATAACCTGTAAAAACTAGCAATGGGTAGTTATTCGAACAGACATTAGTATTCGAATACTTGCGAGAGTATTAACGTAATACAAATAAATCACAGGCCTATTTTAACAATGACAACGCTTCGTCTTAATTGAATACAATTATCTATGTGGAATTTCTACACTCATGATATTTGGAATTCTTAATTTAATAAAACATCACATAAATTTGAATAGAGTCTTAAAAAATACATACAGTATAGCCTACACAGGTTTCACTTTGCTTGCTGTTGTTGACACTACAGTCAGAGGCTCCGTGTGCAGCAACGTGAAGTGGGAGCTCTCTAATCAATGTAAAAATGTAATTAAAATGACAGAATTAAGTACACTAAATGAGGAGTAGGCTACAACAAGCAACCTTCAGGTAGGCTGTTTAATCTGAACAGGGTTGTTGTAGACCAGGACAGGCAGCGCAGCAAAATAGCCTCAACTAGCCTAGCTAGCTAGCTAACATTTGGCTGTCTTAGCTAGCATCTTGGCTGGTCCTCGCTACACATTCGTCACCAAACCCACTGGCTCCAGGTCATCTATAAGTCTTTGCTAGGTAAAGCTCCGCCTTATCTCAGCTCACTGGTCACCATAGCAACACCCACCCGTAGCACGCGCTCCAGCAGGCATATTGGTCACTGGTCATCCCCAAAGCCAACACCTCTTTGGCCGCCTTTCCTTCCAGTTCTCTGCTGCCAATGACTGGAACAAATTGCAAAAATCACTGAAGTTGGAGACTTATATCTCCCTCACTAACTTTAAGCGTCAGCTGTCAGAGCAGCTTACCGATCGCTGCAGCCCATCTGTAAATAGCCCATCCAAACAACCAACTACATCCCCATATTTGTTTAAATTTTTCTGCTCTTTTGCACACCAGTATTTCTACTTGCACATCCTCATCTGCACATATATCACTCCAGTGTAAATTGCAATTACTTCGCCACTATTGGCCTATTTATTGCTTTACCTCCTTACTTCAGTTTCACACACTGTATACAGATTTTTCTATTGTGTTATTGCCTGTACGATTGTTTATCCCATGTGTAACTCTGTTGTTTTTGTCGCACTGCTTTGCTTTATCTTGGCCAGGTCGCCGTTGTGAATGAGAACTTGTTAAAGGTGAAATAAATAAAAATATATAAATAGATTTGATGCAGTAAATAAAAAAATATAAATAGATTTGATGCAGTAAAGACATGCACTGCCATATGGGATGATAGATAACCTATGGCATTTACAAGTGTCTAACTAGCGTGAGTCAGTGGCTACTTTTTCTCTCCCTCCTGTGTCTCACACCCCTGGTCCCTGTCCCCACAGTTTCTCCCGAGTCGTACAGGCTGCGCAGCAAACAAGTGTCCATGTTTAAAACTATCCGGATATCTGAAAAAATGTCATGATATTATTTCTAATGCCATCCCTACTTTAGAACACATTCTAGAATTTAGAATGTATTTCTGTGGATGCGGTCCTGTTCCATCTGAGACTTGGCCTTCTTCTTGAGCAGCAGGATGTGTTCAGAAAACTCCCTCACAGCCCCCAGGCCTGCAGCATTGTGGCAGGAGTATTTAGCAGCGTTGATCGCCACCACTGGGGCATCCCGGGGTACTGCACTCAGCCCAGCTAGGTTCAGACAGTCAACATCTGGTGCATCATTACCTGTAGGAGGGAGAGATGAAGGGATGAAAGAGGGATGAGATGAGTACATTTTCAATTAAAGTGTCCATAAGGTGGTCCTTAAAGTATTCTTAGGATGATTAATTAGTATGTTGACATGATATGACATGATTTAAGATAATCATAATTATTACATTTATTTGTATATAGTTTCTGATTTTGGGCTTAGGTAAATCATAGAATTTGAACTCCAGAAATCAACAAAATGTTATTCAATCGAAATTGAATTCCAAATTCTCCAGGATTTGACTGCTGGCACCTCCCTTCTCACCTTAACCATAAATATTCAGTAACTGGCAGTGACATGCAAATTAACTCCAAACAATGCCAGTAGTTTTCTGCAGTGGTAGCCTAGCATACACGCAGAGGGGAAATACAAATGATCACTTAACCAAAACTGGATTATGAATACAAATACAAAATAGTTTCCCCCCCGTCTCCCCTTACTAATAGAGAAGCTATTTAAATCAGACAGTTTCGAGAGATGAAGGGTTGAGAAGATAGAGAGAGATAAGGAGGAGTGAAACACAGAATGAGGAGGTACTGTTCCATAACAGGGTATAGTGTGGTCACCTTGACAATCACAATCAGGTTCAACTGGTTCAAACTTCACTGTTGACATTTACTGTTTGATAGTCTTATTGATACGTGGTTATCAAACACCGCTGCTACGGTCACATTTCTGAGAGAGATCTAGCCTAGTCTACCTTTCCATCTCAGAAGGGCTCCAAATAAAGATCTTAATACGTTTTGATTGACATGAACGCACAAGTATTACTCAAAATAGAAGGTTAAGAATCTTGAGATTCCACTATATTTCAAACTGTGCTATATAACTAACTAGTAGTAGTAGCAGTAGTAGTAGTAGTAAATTGTTAATTGAAAAGAACAGTGAGTTTACCCATATAGGCAACCTCCTTCCAGTCCAGATCCCTGTCGTCCATCATGGCTTTGACCTCACACTGGATGTCTTTGCTCAGCTGCCTGACCTCGCTGCCTGTCCTCTGGGACAGCTTGTCAGCCAGGGCCTTGGTCATAGGGTCCTCACCGGACGAGATCAAGATCACCTGGGGGAAAAACAATCAAATAAATTTTTCACACGAAGACAAACTGAACTGTTCTGGGATGGCCTGGTTACGCATCCACCATAGTGTCTGGAACCGTGTTGGAAAGGACAGTGAGAGAAGAAAAAAGCCTAGCCAGCACAGCACAGTTTGGGTCAATAATGTGTATAAGGATGTCATTTGAGATATGTTGTTAGAGGGTATGAAGAAAATCAAACTAAAGTCACATGACAGAGTAAATAGTAGCCTGTGTGTGTTTTAATGGGCTGTGGTTTCAGTGAAAAACTGTGGCCTAAATCTAGGAGCAGGAGCAGACAGTGTGAAACATCCTGTTCTGTTAAGAGCTCAGCAAAGCAAACCTAACTTAATGTATCTTTAATACTGCCACAAAGCCAAACAAGGGACACCAGGTAGCCTAACGGGTTATAGTGTTGGACCAGTAACCAAAAGATTGCCGTTTCGAATCCCAGAGATTACTAGGTGAAAAATCTGTCAATGTGCCCTTGACCAAGGCACTTAACCCTGATTGCTCATGTAAGTCACTCTGGCTAAGACCTTCAGCTAAATGACTAAAATGTAAAATGATAGGATTGTTTTTTGTTTATTTTATAGTAGCTTAATGCTGCTTCAAGTTGAACATGTTATGTGAGGTTAACTGTCACTGCCCAGAAAGAATGGTGTGTCAGCCATGACAAGATTTTTCTTCTTTTGGTTATTAAACTGCAGTAGGTGGAGTGGATTTACAGTGCTTTCAGAAAGTATTCAGACCCTTCCCTTTTCCCACATTTTGTTATGTTACAGCCTTATTCTAAAATTTATTAAATAAAAAAATGTCCCTCAATCTACACACAATAACCCATAATGACAAAGCGAAAAGGTTTTTTGAAATGTTTGCAAGTTTATTACAAATAAACAGATAACTTATTTATGTAAGTATTCAGACTGTTTACTATGAGACTCGAAATTGAGCTCTTTGAGATGTTTCTACAACTTGAGGAGACCAGGAACCCGATGGTCACGCTGACAGAGATCCAGAGTTCCACTGTGGGGATGGGAGAACCTTCCAGAAAGACGACCATCTCTGCAGCACTCCACCAATCAGGCCTTTAGAGTGGCCAGACAGAAGCCACTCTTCAGTAAAAGGCACATGACAGCCCACTTGGGAGTTTGCCAAAAAGCACCTAAAGGACTCTCAGACCATGGGAAACAAGATGCTCTGGTCTGATAAAACCAAGATTGAACTATTTGGCCTGAATGCCAAGCTTCACATCTGAAGGAAACCTGGCACCATCCCTACGGTGAAGCAAGGTGGTAGCAGCATCATGCCATGGGGGATGTTTCTCAGCGACAGGAAGACTAGTCAGGATTGAGAGAAAGATGAACGGAGAAAAGTACAGAGATCCTTGATGAAAACCTGCACCGGAGTGCTCAGGAACTCAGACTGGCGCAAAGGTTCACCTTCCAACAGGACAAAGACCCTAAGCACACAGCCAAGACAATGCAGGAGTGGCTTCGGGACAAGTCTCTGAATGTCCTTGAGTGGCCCAGACACAGCCCGGACTTGAACCCGATCTAACATCTCTGGAGAGACCTGAAAATAGCTGTGCAGCAACGCTCCACATCCAACCTGACAGAGCTTGAGAGAAGAATGGTAGTGCTTTTAGCGCATACCCAAGAAGACTTAAGGCTGTAATCGCAGCCAAAAGGTGCTTCAACAAAGTACTGTGTACATGGTCTGAATACTTATGGAAATGTAATACATTTATACATTTGCTAAAAATTCTAGCAAATGGGGGGGGGGGGGGGGTTAATACATTTTAGAATAAGTCTGTAACATAACAAAATGTGAAAAAACACTTTCTTAATCCACTGTGCATGACTATGCTGCCCAACCAGAATCATACATGACTAGGCTGCTCAACCAGAATCATACATGACTAGGCTGCTCAACCAGTGAGCTAGGGACTACCACTTCTGTCTTACCCCTAGAACTGACGGTTTTCCAAAATATATGCATTTAAAAAAAATTCATTGAGCATTTATGTGAAATGTGTCAAACAATTCAGCATCGGTTGCCATTGATACTTTGTAATGTCGATTTTGTGAAATAAACCATTCAAATGTTGTGTTATCATATGTTATCTTTTAGAATACAATGAATGAATCACCAGCATTCATCACATTATCTTTGTATCTCTACTCCCTCTCTGCAATGTGTGTCAGTGCGTTTGTTCTGTATGTGCAGTGTCTGTACCTCCACCCCCTCTCTCTGCAGCATGCTGATCCCCATAGTATCTCTGGTGTTGACTGAGACCATCCCCTCTCCAGAGTCAGAGATGAGGACGCGGCCGTCAGTCAGACAGCCTGAGACGTTACACAGCAGCAGACGCACCACCTCAGGCTTGTCCAGGCCAAAGTAACCAAACCTGGAGAGGAACAACACACACAGGGAAATACATTTGGACAACCACTCCTCTGTGTTACAGCAATGTTCATTGTGTTGCTTTACCACAAAATCTAATTATATTTAAAGTGCATTCAAATAACATTCAAATAAACACTTTCCGAGAGAGAGAGAGCGGGAGAGTGAGAGAGCTAGAACTTGAAACTCTAGGTCAGTGATTTCTGACTACCTCAGTACTCTCTGTTCTGCCACTGGCCAGTCGATATCAACATCAATATCCACACTGTACTCTGGCAGCATCTCATAGTAAGCCCATTTTCCCCCCTGAGAGAGACAACACAAGAGAAAGAGCATTTCTATTAGCATCCAAAACACCACCAGTTGACAACAGAATATCTAGTAGTATCACAGATCAGTCCATCATGTATGTTGTTTCTAGTCAGGCTCACGTCCACTGAATGAAAACACTTTACTCATCCCAGTAAGGAAATAAGCTTTGTCACCACCAGCAGCAGAGATAAACATCTGGGCCTGTATCTAGGATCAGGTCCTCCCTGTCCATATCATCTTAGTCATTGTGATTGTGTTAGAAGTGGATATTTGTTAATAATATCATAGTCACTACTGCATACAGAGTGATATTGTTGGAGAATGTTACTAATAAACTAATGAAGAGGAATTTCTCTTTCACACACACACACATCCAAGAGGATTAAGGTTGGATGGACTAGACACACACACACACACACACACACACAACAGGCTCTCCTAGGCTGAACATGCAAAAATGAATTGAGTAACTATTGACTGTGACCAACTAATAACCAGGCTGATGAGGCCTTAAGAACCGATCCTTGTTTAAACTTTAATAACAGCAGAATACTGAAAATACTTAGCGGCAAAAGCAACATGGATGCCGAGACAGAAGAACTAACTGGCTGAAATGGGCAGACTGCAATATTAACGTGACGACCAATGACTGAAATGCAATTCGCTTACAGAGAATGTATCCATTCACATACATTTCCAGAGCCTACAGACTTGTGTTGAAGATCATTTAGAATACGCCATTGTTCCTTATCAAGCAGCTGCAAACTAGTTTTGGTCTTATTCGACAAACCCCATGGTTTACCCTGCCTATTATCAGACCACTGTTTCTATAATACATTTTCTAGATTTTCTTCTCCTGTATGTACAAACATCCCTTATATTTTGCATACAGCCTACCCACACTGTATATTAACCAATCAAGTAGCAGTCTTGTCTGACAATCAAAGGAGGGACTCTCCTGTGGTCCTCTGTAGCTCAGTTGGTAGAGCATGGTGCTTGTAACGGCAGGGTAGTGGGTTCTATTCCTGGGACCATCCATACGTATAATGTATGCATGCATGACTAAGTCACTGTGGATAAAAGCGTCTGCTAAATGGCATATGTTATTATATTAAATCAATAGGTTTATAATTAAATCATTATCATCCCTGTGTGTATTGTTCTGTGTACATCAAGGTATTAAAGAAGTTGAAGTGAAGTTCAGATGGTCTCCTCACTATTCTTTCAATGGAAAAAGGGAAACTGATTGTAGACCAGCACTCCTTCCTGAGACGCTTAGTGAATATGGGCCCCTTTAGGGTTACCTGCAGCACACCTTCCTCTATAAGGGCTCTGGTGGAGAAATAGAATGATCCATTCTCACACAGCTCTCCATCCCAGTCTTGCCTCCGGGGCCTGTTGGATGGATCCAGGTTGAGAGGCTGTGTGGCTACACTACCTGTGATAGATGTGTCAGGAAAAACTCCTGACCCTACTTCAAATCACATTTTATTGGTCACATACACATGGTGAGCAGATGTTAATGCGAGTGTAGCGAAATGCTTGTGCTTCTAGTTCCGACGGTGCAGTAATATCTAGCAAGTAATCTTAACAATTCCACAACTACCTAATACACACAACTCTAAATGGATGGAATTATAAAGTAGCCTAGGGGTGTTTTTCCCCACAGAGATTAAGCCTAATCCTGGACTACTAATCATTTTCTATGGAAATTCTCCATTGATCTTGCTTTTTAAGCCAGCATTAGGGTTAATCTGTATCTGGGAAACCGTGCCTAAGTGTAAGGTCCTAAACATAACACATGGCTATCCTGTACCTCCTTTCTTGACCTCCTGCCAGCGGAAGTGGTGTCGTCGGACCACGGAGAAGATGGACTGGCAGCCCTGCTTGGTGATCATCTCCAGGGCCTCCTTCAGGTGGAAGGGGTGCAGGCAGGGAGACGTGCCCTGGATGTGACAGATCACATCCACCTCTGGAGGAGGACAACACACAGCAGACTATGAGATACCAGATGAGTATGAGAAACAGTATGAGATTTGAATAATTGTGTATACAGTGAGGGAAAAAAGTATTTGATCCCCAGCTGATTTTGTATGTTTGCCCACTGACGAAGAAATGATCAGTCTATAATTTTAATGGTAGGTTTATTTGAACAGTGAGAGACAGAATAACAACCAAAAAATCCAGAAAAAACGCATGTGAAAAATGTTATAAAATGATTTGCATTTTAATGAGGGAAATAAGTATTTGACCCCCTCTCAATCAGAAAGATTTCTGGCTCCCAGGTGTCTTTTATACAGGTAATGAGCTGAGATTAGGAGCACACTCTTAAAGGGAGTGCTCCTAATCTCAGCGTGTTACCTGTATAAAAGACACCTGTCCACAGAAGCAATCAATCAGATTCCAAACTCTCCACCATGGCCAAGACCAAAGAGCTCTCCAAGGATGTAAGGGACAAGATTGTATACCTACACAAGGCTGGAATGGACTACAAGACCATCGCCAAGCAGCTTGGTGAGAAGGTGACAACAGTTGGTGCGATTATTCACAAATGGAAGAAACACAAAAGAACTGTCAATCTCCCTCGGCCTGGGGCTCCATGCAAGATCTCACCTCGTGGAGTTGCAATGATCATGAGAACGGTGAGGAATCAGCCCAGAACTACACGGGAGGATCTTGTCAATGATCTCAAGGCAGCTGGGACCATAGTCACCAAGAAAGCAATTGGTAACACACTACGCCGTGAAGGACTGAAATCCTGCAGCGCCCGCGAGGTCCCCCTGCTCAAGAAAGCACATATACATGCCCGTCTGAAGTTTGCCAATGAACATCTGAATGATTCAGAGGACAACTGGGTGAAAGTGTTGTTGTCAGATGAGACCAAAATGGAGCTCTTTGGCATCAACTCAACTCGCCGTGTTTGGAGGAGGAGGAATGCTGCCTATGACCCCAAGAACACCATCCCCACCGTCAAACATGGAGGTGGAAACATTTTGCTTTGGGGGTGTTTTTCTGCTAAGGGGACAGCACAACTTCACCGCATCAAAGGGACGATGGACGGGTCCATGTACTGTCAAATCTTGGGTGAGAACCTCCTTCCCTCAGCCAGGGCATTGAAAATGGGTCGTGGATGGGTATTCCAGCATGACAATGACCCAAAACACACGGCCAAGGCAACAAAGGAGTGGCTCAAGAAGAAGCACATTAAGGTCCTGGAGTGGCCTAGCCAGTCTCCAGACCTTAATCCCATAGAAAATCTGTGGAGGGAGCTGAAGGTTTGAGTTGCCAAATGTCAGCCTCGAAACCTTAATGACTTGGAGAAAATCTGCAAAGAGGAGTGGGACAAAATCCCTCCTG
>QNTS01005732.1:7685-21934 GCA_003317085.1 Hucho hucho
GTGAGAGTGAGAGTGAGAGAGAGAGAGAGAGAGAGAGAGAGAGAGAGAGAGAGAGAGAGAGAGAGAGAGAGAGAGAGAGAGAGAGAGAGAGAGAGAGAGAGAGAGGCAGGCAGGGACTTATCCGTCCCGTTTGTGAGAAACTATCTGATCTGATTAAGAAAACAAGCTCCTCCGATTGGACCAGCGGCGATTTTGATTAAATGTTATTCTGATTAAAAGCTTCCCTCGTTCTGTGTGCACCGGACTCCGTTACTTGCTACGGCTAGCCCAGCTCAGCTCCACTAGTAGGACTGACTGCAAGACACAAGTGCCACGCTCGTCCACGTTACTGTATCCGCGCGCAATCAATAGGAGAAAGCACGGCAATCTCAGGCGGCCAATGCCTTTCAATTGGCTACAGTAGCTAACCGCTTACAGCTGGTGCAGCTGCCGCCTCAAGGATATGATGAGGGGAAGTTGGCGTTAGTGAGCACGGATAGAGTAGAGGCAAAACAAAGAACACAAGTGGATTCATAATTAGAAATTATTCAAAACAACCCGGAATATACTATACATAAAACTGGTATTCGTGAATGTGTTGTCATATTGCTGTGAACAGAAGTAACTCACAAGTATTGTTAAACATCTATATAGACTATGTTTAAAAACCTATAGACTGTCTTTGATTTCCTAATTATTTTAATAGCGTGGGCAATCCCTACCCTAATAAAAAGCACCATTCAAGTATGTCTGCGACCTCGCTCTCCTTTCACAACCCAGATAGACAGCGCAGCATGAGGCGCTGTCCATGGTGCTGAAGTGACTGGAACTCGGGAACGAGAGAAACAGGCTACAAAACTGGTGTCGATTATGCCTTACAGCCTAAATATTCATATTTAGATCACACTATATGTTACTGATCGTATTATTGCCGTAATTACTGTCCCTTTCGTTCACCCATGAAGCATGCTTGAGATACATGACTGAGACCCATGAATGCCATTACGAATCTCTTTTTTTTCTGAACCCACTACAGCAATATATCTATATTTATGGGTCTGTTGCCTACCACCAATGTTTCTGTTATCTATGTGTAGCATAGTCACTATTTTCCAGTAAGTCCTCAATGAATTTAGTCTCCTCTCCGCTGCTCTCTCTCTCTCTCTCTCTCTCTCTCTCTCTCTCTCTCTCTCTCTCTCTCTCTCTCTCTCTCACTACCCGTCTATCATTACCGTGCTTCAGCCAAACAGAGGAGCAGTTAGCGGATTACTGACTCGTTTATCAACCGCTGCAAAGCTCTTCGAAAATTGAGTTTTTAATTGCATTGCAAATGGGCAAGACTTCAGCCATTGATACTGTAATAGACTGCTTTCCAAATGACTCTGGATTGACAGTCCGCCCTGTCAAACTATACCTATTTAGCACTAATAGACCCCAGGAGGAAATTATGTGAGAAATAATAAAATAGTGTATAAATCACTGTAGCTTATGATGGGACAAACCAGACCTGGGGTTCGAACCCAGGGGTTCTATGCGCCACATGAATGTGTTAGCCTGCTGAGTTAATACCTATGAATTAGTTAGGTGAGCTGATTTAAGTGTTCACTATGTTGTCTCTCACTTGATCTTGGCTACATGCCAAATGGATATTGTCTCAAATGGCACCCTATTGCCTATATAGGGCACTACTTTTGACAAGGGCCCTATATATGGGTCTGGTAAAAGTAGTGCACTATGTAAGGAATAAGGAGCAATCGTGGACACAGTGCTTGTCTTAGTGAGTTCTATTTTTGTGGTTACCTCATGGAGCTGTGGGCCCTGCCTGCTGATGACATCATTCTTGGAGAGAACCTGAGGATGACTTTGTTGTGTAGCAAGACTTCAGACCCAAGCTAGTTTAGAGATACAGAGAACAGTATATCCCAGCTGGCTCACTGGCAGAGATACAGGGAACAGTTGATCCTAGCTGGTTCAGAGTTACAGGGAACAGTAGACCCTAGCTGGTTCAGAGTTACAGGGAACAGTAGACCCTAGCTGGTTCAGAGTTACAGGGAACAGTAGACCCTAGCTGGTTCAGAGTTACAGGGAACAGTTGATCCTAGCTGGTTCAGAGTTACAGGGAACAGTAGACCCTAGCTGGTTCAGAGTTACAGGGAACAGTAGACCCTAGCTGGTTCAGAGTTACAGGGAACAGCAGTCCCTAGCTGGTTCAGAGACACAGGGTACATGGTAGTAACCAGCTTTTGGTCGCTATTCATTTTTTTCGAATAAATACATTACTATTTCTGATCTCTATTTAGAATGTAAATTAATATAGACCACCCCTTTGTTGTGTCTGACAAGTCATATGTGGCGATGGTGCAGTGTGGGGTAGCTCCAATCAATCATTATTCCAATCAAATCATGATATGGTGTGGCCTTGTCACTCTGGATAGGGGGATTCCTTTTCAGAAGGGTCAGAGTGCACATCAATACTCACAACTTACTTCTCAGTGTCTGTTGGTCACACACACACACACACACACACACAGTGTCAGTAGGCCTCCTGGGAGCGTCCCTGTGACCACGGCATTGATCCTTTGTCCCCCCTGCAATCACTTGGACTTGGCTAAAGGCCCAAGACCTAAGTTCAAACATTATTTGCTTTCCTTGAAACACTTCAGCTGCACTTGGAAATGGAACCAATGAAATAGTGACCAAAAGTGCAAACCACGTCCACTTGGATCTTACACTCCAGGCAGACTCAAACAAGCGCTCAAAGACATTTTTGAAAGTTCATTACAATTTTGAATCTGTACCCTCTAGGTGCTGCCTGAGAGGCACAAACTAAGAGATATTTGGTCTCTCTTTTTCACTTAGCCTGCAGGAGATTCTCAATTGGTAAAAAGTTCATCCTCGACTCCTCCGTCCTCCTCCCTCGACTGATTGAGGAGAGTGTAATTTAGTCAGTAGGCGGATGAAGGAGTCTGCTCCCCTCCTCCATCACTTTCTTCGGCAGAAGATGCAGTGTTTCACGTTCCGCCACACCCCCTTTGAATCAGCAGTTTTTTCTCAAAGAAGAAAAGCATGCACACGTTTAAAAACACGAGACTCCTCCATTCGCGTGTCATCAGGAAAATGAACGTTTACAGGGTGGAAACCCAAAATAAATGTTGTGCAATCATTTTATAGATACTATATTTTATAGATACTATATTTTATAGATACTTTATAGATATTTTATAGATAATAGCTACATTTGGGACTCTCCCTGGATTCCAAGCTAAATCTGATTTATTTGAGTTTCTGAAACAGTGTGCTTCCTTATTGCTCTTCATCCAGGGTGGGACTGTCACGATCTTGTTGAGTGACGGACCAAGACGCAGCGATGCTTCCAGTATACATATTTATTTATTAAACGTAACTGGGAAAAATAACAAACAGAACAGAAAAACCCTACACCAAAAACTAAACTAAACACGCCAGCCTGTAGACTCAGGCCTGGACGTGACAGTACCCCCCCCCAAAGGCACGGACTCCGACCGCGCCAAAAGTCCATGGGGGGGTCTTCGGGGAGCAGGAACGGGCCGTGTAGGACTCACGATGAGCACTGGGACTCTGGTGCGAGGAGCAGGAACGGGCCATGTTGGACTCTCTATGCGCACTGGGACTCTGGTGCGGGGAGCAGGAACGGGCCGTATTGGACTCTCTATGCGCACTGGGACTCTGGTGCGGGGAGCAGGAACGGGCCGTGTTGGACTCACGATGCGCACTGGGACTCTGGTGCGGGGAGCAGGAACGGGCCGTGTTGGACTCACGATGCGCACTGGAACTCTGGTGCGGGGAGCAGGAACGGGCCGTGCTGGACTCTCTATGCGCACTGGAACTCTGGTGCGCGGAGCAGGAACGGGCCGTGCTGTGTCTCGCTGTGTGCCTGTGTCTCCATCTACATTCTACCTCCCCATGATTTTAATTCTGTCACAAGCCATAATAACTGCCTCGGATAAGATCTTGGCGATAGATAATAATAATCTTCAAGAATCAATGGGTACAAATCATTAATTCCAAAAATGTATTTAGCAACTGCAGATTTCCCCTTTAAGTTGAAAACATTCCCACTATGTGTTGTATAACAGCCCAAAATTAAAACAGATATTACACATTTAAACTTTAACCAAGTTAATATTGAAAAGGAGGAAATTAATAGTTGAGTATAAGAAGGAAATGTAGAATGAATTTACTCCGCCCAGGGAAGAAATCGGGCCCACTCCCTCTGTCGGTCCTGACTCCTCAGGAACCTCCCCAGCTCCTGGTTGGTCCTCTCCACCTTCCCGTTGGACTAAGGCCGGTACCCGGATGTGAGGCTGGCCGTGGCCCCAGCTTCTCAATGAAGGCTCTCCATACACAAAACGTGAACATGATATCCTCCGGAAGGCCATAGTGCCGGAAGACCAGCTGAAACAGTGCTTCTGTGACCTGGAGAGCGGTAGGGAGACCAGAGAGAGGGATAAAACGGCAGGATTTTGAAAAACTGCCATGATAACCATAACAGTGGTGAAACTATCAGACAGGGGAAGATCAGTGACAAAATCTGGCTACAGATGGGTCCAAGGCCGCTGACAAACAGGGAGGGGAAAGAGTTTCCCTGCTGGAGCGTTCCAGGAGACTTGGTTTGGGCACATGCGGAGCAGGAGTTGACGTAGCGGGCTACGTCCTGCGCCAAGGTGGGCCACCAGTACTTAACGGAGATGGATTAAGTGTTGCGGGTGATACCTGGGTGTCCAGCGGCAAGGGATGTGTGCGCCCAGGTAAAAAGCCGATCCCTTACCTCTGTGGGAACATAGGTGCGCTCCGGTGAGGGTTCCCTCTCCAGAGCCTGGCGGATGTCCACGTTTATGTACCAGAGCATGGGGGCAACGATTCGAGAGGGCGGTATGATGGGACCACTGAGGACAGGAACCTCTCCCGAGTCGTGGAGATGGGACAGGGCATTGACTTTGATGTTCTTTGAACCTGGGCAGTATGACAAGGTGAAGTTGAATCTAGTAAAGAAAAGGGCCCACCTTGCTTGGCGCGGGTTCAGCCGCCTCGCTGTCCGTATGTACTCCAAGTTCCGATGGTTGGTGTGGATGAGAAACGGGTCTGTGGCTCCCTCCAGACGTTGTTTCCACTCCTCTAATCCCAACTCCACCGCCAGGAGCTCCCGATCACCGACGTCATAGTTCCTCTCTGCAGGTGACAGTTTTTTAGAGTAGTATGGACATGGATACAGTTTTTGTGGATACAGTTTTTGTGGATGTTGTGACAGAACGGCCCCGACGCCCACTTCTGTGGCGTCCACCTCCACCACAAAGGGCAGTGTAGGGTCTGGGTGTTTCAGCAACGGGCGGAGGTGAAACGCCCCTTCAGCAGGCGGAAGGTCTCATCAGCTGCAGGATTCCACTCCAACTTATGGGGACCATCTTTGAGGAGAGAGGTAAGAGGAGAGGCGATGGAGCTGAAGTTTCTGATGAAGCGACGGTTGAAGTTGGCAAACCCCAAAAAACGTTGTAACCCCTTTAGGGTGGTTGGGACTGGCCATGACCTGACCGCATCTACCTTCCTTTCCTCCATAACCACTACCTAAGGCCTGATCCGACATCCCGAGAAAGAGACGGGGACCTGATGGAACTGGCACTTCTCTGCTTTGACGTAGAGATGGTTCTCCAAGGGGCGTCCCAGGACTACACAGAATCGAACGATGTGCTCCTCCATGGTGGCCGAGTAGATCAGCATGTTAGTCAATATACACGGCCACCTGGCGCCCAAGCTCGTCCCGAAACACCGACAGAGCATTGGCTAAACCATAAGGCATCAAGTACTTGTAGTGCCCAGACACCGTGCTGAAGGCCGTCTTCCATTCACCCCCCTCCCAGATGCAGATCAAATTGTAGGTACTCCACAGGCCCAGATTGGTAAAAAGCGGGGCCCTAGCGGACCTGTTCAATGGCAGCCGGCACCAACGGGAGGGTGTAGCAGTAATTGGTGGTTATGGTATTGAGACCTCTGTAGTCGATACACGGACGAAGACCCCCCTCCTTCTTGGCCACGAAGAAGAAACCAGCCGACGAAGGGGAGGTGGATGGGCGGAATAAACCCTGTTCGGGAGCCTCCTTGATGTACTCCTCCATAGCCTTGGTTTAGGCCACTGACAGCGGGTAGATGCAGAGGCGCAGAGTCTGTTAGCAGTTTGATGGCACAGTCCCATGGGCGATGAGGAGGGAGACAGGTGGCGCGAGTCTTGGAGAAAACCTCCTGGAGATCCTGGTAAACCTCCGGGATGTCGGCCTGGAGGGCAACCACAGGACTCAACCGACGTGGAACCACAGGGTAAGGGAAAGCAGGTCTTCCGGCATCTGGGTGCCCAGGCTGTAATCTCAATTGTCGGTCAGGAGATGGTGGGGTCATGGCATTGGAGCCACGGGAGGCTGAGTATGACTTTGTGTACGGTGCCTGGATGATGAGGAAGGGGAGGCTTTCTTGATGCAGGGGTCCCACGGGGATGGTGAGTGGTGCTGTGATGTGTTTGACTATGCCAGATCCCAGCGGTCGATTATCCAGCGCTTGAAACAGGGAGGAGAGCAGGTATGATGTTATGTTCATGGAGGAGGCAAGGGCATGGTCAATAAAATTCCCTGCAGCACCGGAGTCCTCTAGAGCTGTGGAAACAACACATGACGGACAGACAGCTAGTGAAATCGGTACTAAATTGGTTTGGTGGGACAGAGTGAAGATGATGGAATACTCACACCTACCCCAGGAGACGGATGATCACTGGAACGTCCCTCTGCTCTAATGACTCTCGGGTTAGAAGATAGCAGGCACCGTTGAAGCTGGTGGTCCTCCTGGCCACAATAGGGACAGAGCCCCAGCTGTCTCCGATGGCATCACTCTGCCGTGGGGAGGTGTGTGGTCCCTACCTCCATGGGTTCAGGCTCTGACTCAGAGGTCAATGAAGAAGGGAGAGAGGCGATGGGAGTGCCTAGAAGGCCAGCATCCTGGAGTTGCCTCTTCACTGTTGACGTTGAGACTGGTGTTTTACGGGTACTATTTAATAACCTCTTAACTACAGATCCGCCCCTTTTTTCAATTTTCGCCTAAAATGACATACCCAAATCTAACTGCCTGTAGCTCAGGCCCTGAAACAAGGATATGCATATTCTTGGTACCATTTGAAAGGAAACACTTTGAAGTTTGTGGAAATGTGATAGGAATGTAGTAGAACATAACATTATAGCTAATACAAAGAAAATAAACAACTGTTCTTTTGAATTTTTTTGTACCGTCATCTTTGAAATGCAAGAGAAAGGCCAACGTGTCATTCCAGCCCAGGTGTAATTTAGATTTTGGCCACCAGATGGCAGCAGTTCACGACTGCCCAAATGTGCCTAATTTGTTTATTAATAACTTTTCATGTCCAAATTTCCAGCTGCAATAGTAATTTACAAAATTAACAATGTCTACACTGTATTTCTGATCAATTTAATGTTATTTTAATTAACAAAAAAAGTAGCTTTTCTTTCAAAAACAAGGACATTTCTAAGTCACCCCAAACTTTTGAACGGTAGTGTATATTTTTAAAACAATCATGGTACCCATAATTACTTCCAATACACCAGATGTACATCCTTGAAACTATTATTTAAAAATATCCCACAGAAGAAGTTAAAAGGATAATTCTGTTGCTAATGGCAGACTGCAGTACTCCGGTTGGCCTTCCTCGTATAGAACGTGGACGGGGGGGGGGGGGCTGGTCAAAAGTAGTGCACGATGTAGGGAATAGGGTTCATTTTGTGACAGGGCCACAGAATAGACAGAGAGGTCTCAATGACGTCTGAAGAGGTTTTGTGAAGAGCCCATCACTCTAGACCAGATGTTGGAAGCTGATAAGAGACTCTGTTCCCCAAGGCACTACGGCAGTCTCCTTTATTCTGAGAGAGAGAGAGAGATACAGAGAGAGAGACAGAGAGAGAGAGAGAGAGAGAGAGAGAGAGAGACAGAGACACTCTCCCTATATAGGACACTGGGGGAACACAACACTATGCCCTTAGGGAATGGAGGAATAACAAATAACATTGGAAGTGACACAGCAGCAGGATTTAGATCTGAAGGCCTATAGAAGGACAGATCTGGTCAGAGAACACACTGTGCTGTGTACATTCACTCAAAGTGTCTAATGCCTGAATAATTTTATTCATACTGTTAGTGTAATAATGCAATGACGAGACAGCCAGCAGGGAGGTGGTGTGGTCACCCTGACGAAGTGATGCCAGGAAAATAACCTCTCCCTCAACGTCAACAAAACAAAGGAGCTGATCGTGGACTACAGGAGACAGCAGAGAGAGCACGCCCTAATCCACATCGACGGGGCCGCAGTGGAGAGGGTCAAAGTTCCTCGGTGTGCACATCAATGACGCCCTGAAATGGTCCCTTCACACAGACCATGTGGAGAATAAGGCGCAATAGAGTCTCTTCAACTTCAGGAGACTGAAGAATTTTGGCTTGGCCCCCCAAGACCCTCACGAACTTCAACAGATGCACCATTAAGAGCATCCTGTCGGGCTGTATCCCTGCCTGGGAAGGCAATTGCACTGTCCGCAACCGCGGGGCTCTCCAGTGGGTGGTGCGGTCAGCCAACCAATCACCAGAGGCACACCACCTGCCCTCCAGGCCATCTACAGCACCCGGTGTCACAGGAAGGCCAAGAAAATAATCAAGGACCTCAGCAAACCCGAGCCACAGACTAGTCACCCCGCTACCATCTAAAGGTGGAGACTGTACAGGTGCATCAAAGCTGGGACCAAGAGACTGAAAAACTGCTTCTCCAAGACATCAGACTGTTAAATAGTCATCACTAGCTGGCCTCCGCCCAGTACCCTGCCCTGAACTTAGTCACTGTTACTAGCCGGCTACCACCCGGTTCTCAACCCTGCACCTTAGAGACTGTTGCCCTATGTACATAGACATGGAACACTGGTCACTTTAATAATGTTTACATACCGTTTTACCCACTTCATATGTACATACTGTATTCTAGTCAAGGCTCATCCTATATAAATACGACTGTACACACCTTTTCTATTGATATACTGTCCATACTGTTTAGAAACACCATAACAAACGCTGTATATGTACAGTACCAGTCAAAATGTTGGACACACCCACTCAATGATGGGTTTTTCTTTATTTTTACTATTTTCTAAATTGTGGAATGATAGTTAAGACATCAAAACACATATGAAATCATGTAGTAACCAAAAAAGTGTTAAACAAATCAAAATATATTTCATATTTGAGATTCTTCAAAGTAGCCACCCTTTGCCTTGATGACAGCTTCAAATCAAATGTTTTTTTTCACATGCGCCAGATACAACCGATGTAGACCTTACAGTGAAATGCTTACTTACAAGCCCTTAACCAACAATGCAGTTAAGAAAAATAAGTGTTAAGAAAGTATTTACTAAAATAAACTGAAATAAAAAAGAAATAACATAAAAATACAAAGAAAAATTTGAAAAATAACAAATAATTAAGGAGCAACAATAAATAACAGTAACGAGGATATATATACAGGAGGTACCGGTACAGAGTCAATGTGCGGTGGCACAGGTTAGTCGAAGTAATTGAGGAAATATGTACATGTAAGTAGAGGTAAAGTGACTATGCATGATAATAAAAAGAGAGTAGCAGCAGTGTACAAATGGGGGTGGGACAATGACAATGCAAATAGTCCAGGTAGCCATTGGATTAGCTGTTCAGGAGTCTTATGGCTTGGGGGTAGAAGCTGTTAAGAAGCCTTTTGGACCTAGACTTTGTGCTCCGGTACCGCTTGCAGTGCACTAGCAGAGAGAACTGTCTATGACTAGGGTGGCTGAAGTCTTTGGCAATTTTTAGGGCCTTCCTCTGACACCACCTGGTATAGAGGTCCTGGATGGCAGGAAGCTTGGCCCCAGTGATGTACTGGGCCGTACGCCTTACCCTCTGTAGTGCCTTGCGATCGGAGGCCCGAGCAGTTGCCATACCAGGTAGTGATGCAACCAGTCAGAATGCTCTCGATGGTACAGCTGTAGAACTTTTTGAGGATATTAGGACCCATGCCAAATATTTTAAGTCTCCTAAAGGTGGAATAGGTGTTGTCGTTGCCCTCTTCACGACTGTCTTGGTGTGTTTGGACAGTGATAGTTTGTTGGTGATGTGGACACCAAGGAACTTGAAGCTCTCAACCTGCTCCACTACAGCCCCGTCGATCAGAATGGGGGCGTGCTCGGTCCTCCTTTTCCTGTAGTCAACAATCATCTGATTTGTCTTGATCACATTGAGGGAGAGGTTGTTATCCCGGCACCACACTGCTTTCCACACTCTTGGTATTCTCTCAACCAGCTTCATGAGGAAGTCACCAGGAATGCATTTCAATTAACAGGTGTGCCTTGTTTAAAGTTCATTTGTGGAATTTCTTTCCTTCTTAATGCATTTGAGCAAATCAGTTGTGTTGTGACAATGGGGTGGTATACAGAATATAGCCCTATTTGGTAAAAGACCAAGTCCATATTATGGCAAGAACAGCTCAAATAAGCAAAGAGAAACGGCAGTCCATCATTACTTTAAGACATGAATGTCAGTCAATAAGGAACATTTGAAGAAATTTGAAAGTTTCTTCAAGTGCAGTCACAAAAACCATCAAGTGCTATGATGAAACTCTCATGAGGACCGCCACAGGAAATGAAGACCCAGAGTTACCTTGCTGCAGAGGATAAGTTCATTAGAGTTACCAGCTTCAGAAATTGCAAATAAATGGTTCACAGAGTTCAAGTAACAAACACATCTCAACATCAACTGTTCAGAGGAGACTGCGTGAATCAGGCCTTCATGGTCGAATTGCTTCAAAGAAACCACTACTAAAGGACACCAATAATGAGAAGAGACTTGCTTGGGCCAAGAAACACGAGCAATGGACATTAGACCGGTGGAAATCTGTCTTTTGATCTGATGAGTTATCTTGTGTTTTTCAACAGGACAATGACCCAACACACGTCTAGGCTTTTTTACCAACAACGATAGTGATGGAGTGCTGCATCAGATGACCTGGCCTCCACAATCACCTGACCTCAACCCAATTGAGATGGTTTGAGATGAGTTGGACTGCAGAGTGAAGGAAAAGCAGTCAACAAGTGCTCCGCATATGTAGGAACTCCTTCAAGACTGTTGGAAGAGCATTCCAGGTGAAGCTGGTTGAGAGAATGCCAAAGTTGTCATCATTGTAAAAGGGTGGCTACATTGAAGAATCTCAAATAAAAAAATTGTTTTGGTTACTACATGATTCCATATGTGTTATTTCATAGTTCTGATGTCTTCACTATTATTCTACAATGTAGAAAATAGTACAAATCACCATAAGGCAATAGTTCTCCTGTATATTATGAGTACAACACGGCTATACAACAAAGTACAACAAACCCTTGAATGAGTAGGTCCAAACTTTTGACTGGTACTGTATATTGCTCTTTCTGATATTTCTTAAATTCCTCCTTTTAACTTTTCTGATTATTTGTGTATTTCTTTGTATTGCTAGGTATTTTACTGCACTGTTGGAGCTAGAAACACAAGCATTTAGCTGCAAATCTTTGTAAGCAACCAGTAAACGTTGATTTTATTTGATCAGACTATGTGGTGGAGAGCAGCAGTGCGTTCTGGGAAATTATGTTACAGTAAAGCAACAGCATGAACTATGGACACATCCCAAATGGCACCTTTTGCCGTATATAGTGCACTACTTAGAGAACATGGTGATATTTGGGACTCACCCAGTAAAAACTGAGAAAAATACATCTCGTAGGCGTGATAAAGACGATGCGACACTGTTCAAGGAACGGAAAGAAGAGATTGAAGTCCGTCAGCCTGTACAGCTGATAATACGGCCTCTGTCACACTCGAGGCCAAAGACCGTTTGCTCGGGAGCTTGGGATGCTGCACACACTCACACACAGCCCGAGCCCATGTGACTGTGGCATGGAGACAGGGAGACGTCTTCATCACTCTACATGGGGCCTGAGCAATGCAGAGTAGGTGGGCCACAGAGGGGTACCTTGCATCACCTGCCTGCCTTAGACTTAAACACACTGTCACACACACACACAGATACGGACACACATTCACTCACACACACACGGTTACGGACAGTTCACAGGTGGCTGGTTGTACCTTAATTGGTGAAGAAAGACTCATAGTAATGGCTGGAACAGACTCAATGGAAGGATATCAAACACATCAGACACTTGGTTTCCCTGTGGTTCATACAATCCCATTATCTACATACCAGCCATTATTATGAGCTATCCTCCCCTTGTCCCCTCAGCAGGCCTCCTGTGACAGACACAGACTCACACAGATATGGACACATGCAGACGTATTGCTTTGACACCTGTCCTGTGTTGTCAGATCATCAGTGAGAGTTGACATGGAGAGGAATCTATTTTAAATACTATTCAGATGTACCAAATCTCTCAACTGCAGCGGCCTCCACCTCCCATCTCGGCCTCTGACGCACACACACACACACCCACCCACCCCTGTATCTGGGTGTTGTGTGTCTAAATGGCAGGAAAACAAACAGGTTTCTATGTATAATGGGAGAGGTGAGATACAATCCCATTAATATATAGACATCCTTTTAAATAATCACACACACTAACAGAGAGCAATCCTTTCAAATAATTACCTCTGTTTCCATTGTGACATGTCGTTAGCAGATGTTGGTGACAGATGCTTCACCCATTATAGGTCTAACCAGCCAGGCCTTGCCTAGTAAACAAACTAGCTAATGTGGCAGAAACATATTAATCACACATGTATGTTACAGATACAGTGCCTTCAGAAAGTATTCATACCCCTTCCACATTTTGTTGTGTTACAGCCTGTATCACTCATCTGCACACAATACCCCATAATGGCAAAGTGAAAACATATTTTTAGAAATGATTGAACATGTACTGAAAATTAAATACAGAAATATCTCATTCACATAAGTATTCACACCCCTGAGTTAATACATGTTAGAATCACTTTTGGCAGCGATTAGAGCTGTGAGTCTTTCTGGATAAGTTTCTAAGAGCTTTACACACCTGGATTCAGGTGTGCCACTTTGATTTTAGAAATGAGGGGGGACATAACCTGGCATGGGGTCATCTAAAGCTAATTTCCTGCATTTTTACACAATCCAATATGCCGTCTCTATTTACAACAAAAAGTAAGCAAAAATGGCCACAGCTATCAAGCTAGGTAAGATAACATTATTAAATATGTTTAAGTTATTAATAAGACTTAATTAGCTCATTGGTAATTCAATAATACATATTGTGTTGCACCTTTAGCCAATAACCTAACCCAATGAACAACTCTTGAAAAAATACCAATACTTTTGATTGACTTTATTAAGATATCCTCTATATCAAATTCCAGACAGACCAACCAGCCAGCCTGAGCTGCCTGTACACCCGACCAGTCTCGTCAATAACTCAACTCTCTCCCAATACAATTTCCTTCCCAGTTCACGCCTTCATTTTTTTTACTCCCAAGGGAAACAAAAAAACCCACATAGACCTCAAATATACATTAACATACAGAAACAGCAAATCCTCCATTTCATTAATAGTACTCTAAATCTTTTTTTACTTGTACACAGTAGCTGGGTCGGCCCGTCTTCTTCCACGTTGTCTCCATGCTGCTGTGCTGTTTGTTGCTACTTGGCTAGCTGCCAGACTTTTCATTCGTAACTTTTAATAACCGTTTAATCAAAACTCTGCATTTAAAACATTTACTAAAGTCTTAGTTTTTTCCTCGCTCAACTTTTTTCATTCAACTCTTTCACCCCGGACGCTTTATCTGGACATGGTTCTACAGGACCTCCACCAGCCGAAAAATCGAAGAAGTAACGTTAACTCTCTGCCATCTAATTTCAGTAAAATCATAACATACAGGAGAACTATCGCCTTATGGTGAGGATAGCCGTGTTGTACTCATAATATACAGGAGAACTATCGCCTTATGGTGAGGATAGCCGTGTTGTACTCATAATATACAGGAGAACTATCGCCTAATGGTGAGGATAGCCGTGTTGTACTCATAATATACAGGAGAACTATCGCCTAATGGTGAGGATAGCCGTGTTGTACTCATAATATACAGGAGAACTATCGCCTAATGGTGAGGATAGCCGTGTTGTACTCATACTATACAGGAGAACTATCGCCTAATGG
>QNTS01005732.1:23997-42232 GCA_003317085.1 Hucho hucho
ATGGTGAGGATAGCCGTGTTGTACTCATGATATACAGGAGAACTATCGCCTTATGGTGAGGATAGCCATGCTGCAAGCCCAGCTTCAGATGCAATTTTTTGGCAAGGGCAATTTAAGTGTAGGAAAGGATGAAACAGCGTCTGTGCTACCAGTAAGTACAGTAGTATAATTAGTCAATTTTCTCAAGGCTTCTTGAAGGAAATGCTCAACCGGTGTCGCTCTTTCAGCCGACAGAAACTTTCAACCGGTTCTCCCCATTAAGCAGCGGGTCGGAGTCAGAGGCCGAGCCTTCTCCTCCACTCGTTATGGGGTCTGATACGCCGAAGCCTCCCACCATTAGCTCTGACAAATTGAAAACCCTATTCATTGGTGACTCCATTACCCACAATATTAGACTGAAAAAGTTCATCCAGCGATCATACACTGTTTACCAGGGGGCAGGGCTACCGACGTTAAGGCTAATCTGAAGAGGGTGGTGGCTAAGGCTAAAACTGGCGAGTATTGAGAGTATAAGGATATTTTTATCCACGTCGGCACCAACGATGTTAGGATGAAACAGTCAGATGTCACCAAGCGCAACATAGCTTCAGCGTGTAAATCAGCTAGAAAGATGTGTCGGCATCAAGTAATTGTCTCTGGCCCCCTCCCAGTTAGGGGGAGTGATGAGCTCTACAGCAGAGTCTCACAACTCAATCACTGGTTGAAAACTGTTTTCTGCCCCTCCCAAAATATAACATTTGTAGATAATTGGCCCTCTTTCTGGGACTGACCCACAAACCGGACCAAGCCTGGCCTGCTAAGGAGTGATGGACTTCATCCCAGCTGGAGACGCGCTCTCATCTTATCTATCAATATAGATAGGGCTCTAACTCCTCTAGCTCTACAATGAGATAGCCAGCATGCCAGCTTAGTGGAGTCTGCCACTAGCGCAGTCAGTGTAGTCAGCGCAGCTTTCTCCACTGAGACCATGTCTGTGCCTCGATCTAGGTTGGGCAAAACCAAACATGGCATTGTTTGCCTTAGCAATCTCACTGGACTAAAGACCTCCTCCATTTCTGTTATTATTGAAAGAGATTGTAATAGTTCACATCTCAAAATAGGGCTGCTTAATGTTAGATCCCTCACTTCCAAGGCAGTCATAGTCAATTAATGAATCACTTATCATAACCTTGATGTGATTGGCCTGAATGAAACATGGCTCAAGCCATGAGGCATCTCCTCCTGGTAACACTAGTGACCATATCCCCTACGCATTCCGCAAAAGGTGGAGGTGCTGCTAACGTTTCCGACAGCAAATTTCAGCCACCACCAAAAAAATGATGCCGTTTTCATAATTTGAGCTTCTAATCATGAAACCAATGCAGCCTACTCAATCACTTTCTATAGCTACTGTTTACAGGCCTCCTGGGCCGTGTACAGCACTCCTCACTGAGTTCCCTGAATTCCTATTGGGCCTTGTAGTCATGGCAGATAGTATTCACATTTTTGGTGACTTCAATATTCACATGGAAAAGTCCACAGACCCACTCCAAAAGGCTTTCGGAGCCATCCTCGACTCAGTGGGTTTTGTCCAACATGTCTCTGGGCCGACGAATTGCCACAGTCATACCCTGGATCTAGTTTTGTCCTGTGGAATAAATATTGTGGATCTACAGTGCATTTGGAAAGTATTCAGACCCATAGATTTATTCACAGCTTTATTCTAAAATTGATTAAATAATTTTTTCCATCATCAATCTACACACAATACCCATAATGACAATGCAAAAACTTTTAGGAAATGTATTCAAAATAAATAACTAAAATATCACATTTACATACAGTGGCAAGAAAAAGTATGTGAACCCTTTGGAAATACCTGGATTTCTGCATACATTGGTCATAAAATTGCATCTGATCTTCATCTAGGTCACAACAATAAACAAACAGTGTGCATAAACTAATAACACAAACAATTACACGTTTTCTTGTCTTTATTTAACACACCATGTAAAATGGGGAAAGGGGAAAGTATGTGAACCCTTGGATTTAATAACTGGTTGACCCTACTTTGGCAGCAATAACCTCAACCAAACGTTTTCTGTAGTTGCGGATCAGACCTGCACAACGGTCAGGAGGAATTTTGGACTATTCCTCTTTACAACTGTTTCAGGTCAGCAATATTCTTGGAATGTCTGGTGTGAACTGCTCTCTTGAGGTCATGCCACAGCATCTCAATCGGGTTGAGGTCAGGACTCTTCTGTTGAAGCCATTCTGTTGTTGATTCACTTCTGTGTTTTGGGTAATTGTCCTGTTGCATCACCCAACTTCTGTTGAGCTTCAATTGGCAGACAGATAGCCTAACATTCTCCTGCAAAATGTCTTGATAAACTTGGGAATTCATTTTTCCGTCGATGATAGCAAGTTGTGAGGGCCCTGAGGCAGCAAAGCAGCCCCAAACCATGATGCTCCCTCCACCATACTTTACAGTTGGGATGAGGTTTTGATGGTGGGGTGCTGTGCCTTTTTTTTTCTCCACACATAGTGCTGTGTGTTCCTTCAAAACAACAAGATTGTTGTTTCATCTGTCCACAGAATTTTAGCGCTGTGGAACATCCAGTAGCGCTGTGGAACATCCAGGTGCACTTTTGCAAACTTCAGACGTGCAGCAATATTTTTTTGGACAGCAGTGGCTTCTCCCGTGGTGTCCTCCCATGAACACCATTCTTGTTTAGTGTTTAACGTATTGTAGACTCGTCAACAGAGATGTTTTCTTTCCAATGGTACCAATTATATGCATATCCTGGCGTCAGGGCCTGAGCTACAAGCAGTTTACTTTGGGAACGTCATTCAGACAGGAAATGGAGAAAAAAGGGGCCTATCCCTAATTAACCTCATGGAGCATTCTGCGCTGTGCTCTTGCAGTCATCTTTGCAGGACGACCACTCCTAGGGAGAGTAGCAACAGTGCTGGACTTTCTCCATTTATAGACAATTTGTCTTACCGTGGAGGCTTTTAGAGATACTTTTGTAACCCTTTCCAGCTTTATGCAAGTCAACAATTCTTAATCTTAGGTCTTCTGAGATCTCTTTTGTTCGAGGCATGGTTCACATCAGGCAATGCTTCTTGTGAATAGCAAACTCAAATTTTGTGAGTGTTTTTTATAGGGAAAGGCAGCTCTAATCAACATCTCCAATCTTGTCTCATTGATTGGACTCCAGGTTAGCTGACTCCTGACTCCAATTATCTTTTGGAGAAGTCATTAGCCTAGGGGTTCACATACTTTTTCCAACCTACACTGTGAATGCTTAAATTATGTATTCAATATAGACAAGAAAAATACAATCATTTGTGTGTTATTAGTTGAAGCACACTATGTTTGTCTATTGTTGTGAATTTGATGACCAATTTATGCAGAAATCCAGGTAATTCCAAAGGGTTCACATACTTTTTCTTGCCACTGTAAGTATTCATTGTTTCTCATGGTCTGAGAGTCTTTAGGTGCCTTTTGGCAAACTCCAAGCAGGCTGTCATGTGCCTTTTACTGAGGAGTGGCTTCCGTCTGGCCACTCTACCTTAAAGGCCTGATTGGTGGAGTTTTGCAGAAAAGGTTGTCCTTCTGGAAGGTTCTCCCATCTCCACAGAGGAACTCTATAGCTCTGTCAGAGTGACCATCGGGTTCTTGGTCACCTCCCTGACCAAGGTCCTTCTCTCCCGATTGTTCAGTTTGGCCGGGCGGCCAGCTTTAGGAAGAGTCTAGGTGGTTCCTAACTTCTTCCATTTAAGAATAATTAATGCCACTGTGTTCTTGGGGACCTTCAATTACATTTTTTTGAACCCTTCCCCTGATCTGTGCCTCAACACAATCCTGTCTCGGAGCTCTACGGACAATTCCTTCTACCTCATGGCTTGGTTTTTGCTCTGACATGCACTGTCAACTGTGGGACCTTATATAGACAGGTGTGTGCCTTTCCAAATGCTGTCCAATCAATTAAATTTACCACAGGTGGACTCCAATCAAGTTGTAGAAACATCTCAAGGATGATCAATGAAAACAGGATGCACCTGAGCTCAATTTCGAGTCTCATAGCAAAGGGTCTGAATACTTAAGTAAATAAGGTATTTCTAAAAACCTCTAAAAAACCTTTTTCGCTTTGTCATTTTGGGGTATTGTCTGTAGATTGATGAGATGTTTAAAAAAAAAAAAAATCAGAATAAGTCTGTAATGTAACAAAATGTGTAAAAAGGGAAGGGGTCTGAATACTGTAATGGTTTTTCCTCATATTCCTGGACTATAAGACCACCATCTTATTACGTTTGAAATCGCAACAAATAATCTGCTCAGACCCCAACCATGGAATATCAAAAGCTGCGCTATAAATTACCGGACAACCGGTAATAAGATTCCTAGATGCCCTCCCAGACTCTTTCCACCTAACTAAGGACATCGGAGTACAAAAATTGGTTAACGACCTAACTGAGGATATACATTTAACCTTGCGTAATACCCTAGATGCAGTCGCACATTTGTCACAAGAAATTAGCTCCCTGGTATACAGAAAATTCCCGAGCCCTGAAGGAGGTTTCCAGAAAATTGGAACGGAAATGGCGCTCCACCAAACTGGAAGTCTTCCGACTAGTTTGGAAAGACAGTACCGTGCAATATCAAAGAGTCCTCACTGTGGCTCGATCAGCCTATTTTTACAACCTAATTGAGGAGAATAAGAACAATACAAAAGTTATTTTTGATACTTTCGCAAAGCTAACTAAAAAGCAGCAACTAAAAAGGATGGCGTTCACTTCAGCAGTGATGAAGTCATTAACTTTCTTCAACAAAAAGATCATGATCATTAGAAAGCAAATTACGGACTCCTCTTTGAACCTGCGTATTTCTCCAGAGCTCAGTTGTCCTGAATCTGCACAGAACTGCCAGGATCTAGGATCAAAAATAGTCATGGCCTCTAAACCCTCTAGTTGCCCTATTCCAACTAAACTACTGAAAGAGCTACTTCCTGTGCTTGGCCCTCCTATGTTGAACATAATACACGGCTCCCTATCCTCAAGATGTGTACCAAACTCACTAAAAGTGGCAGTAATAAAGCCTCTCTTGAAAAACTATCAGCCTTCCTGAAGACAAATAATGCATTCGAAATGCTTCAGTCTGGTTTTAGACCCACTCATAATACTGACACTGCATTCGTGACAGTCATAAATGACCTTTTAATGGCTATGCATCCGTCCTCGTGCTCCTTGACCTTAGTCCTGCTTTTGACACCATTGATCACCACATTATTTTGGAGAGGATGTGAGGGCCTTGGGAGTGTGGTGCCAGGAAAATAACCTCTCACTCAATGTCAATGTCTGTGTTTCAGACATACGGAAGTGGATGGCAGAATTTTTTTAACTTTTAAACTCGCATAAAACAGAGATGCTAGTCCTAGGTCCCAAGAAACAAAAACATCTGCTGTTGGATCAATGAATCTTGATGTTGTACAGTCGTCTCAAATAAAACTGCCAAGGACATCAGAGTACTCTGGACCCTGATCTCTCTTTTGACGAACATATCAAGAATATATCAGGGCAGCTTTTAAAAGCTAATCCATGCTTTTGTCACTTCTAGATTAGACTACTGCAATGCTCTACTCTCCAGCTACCCGGATAAAGCACTAAATAAACTTCAGTTAGTGCTTAACCTCTACAGGCACCAGGGCAGTATTCTGAAGTTTTGAGTGTCTGGCATGCCCAAAGTAAAATGGATATGCACATAATTAGTACTATTGGATAGGAGACACTCTGAAGTTTCTAAAACTGTTCAAATAAAGTCTGTGAGTATAAGAGAACTGATATGGCAGGCAAAAACCAGAGGAATTTCTGTCCGGATTCTTTTTTTGTGTGACATGCCCTCACTTTCAATGGCTGCCTATGGGATTCAGTAAAATAGGACCCAGATTGCAGTACCTATGGCTTCCACTAGATGTCAACAGTCTTTAGACAAGGTTTCATGCGTTTATCATGGAAGACAACCGAACAGAAGAAGAATTTGTAAGAGGATAGAGGAAGTCACTTGAGTTTTTTGTGCGCGAGACCATGTGCGCGTTCCTCTGTATTTTCCTTTTCTATCGTTTAGGACACTATCCGTGTGAAATATAATCGTTAATATACATAAAAGTACATCTAAGGATACATTATAAATTATGTTTGATTTGTTTGGGCAAAGTTGATAGGTATAATTTGAACACTTTCTTTTCACTGTTTTCACTGGGCGAGTAGACTGTGGATTTTCTGAACATAACGCACCAACCAAACGGAGGCCCAGAATCTAGGACATGCACATAATTAGTACTATTGGATAGAAAACACTCTGAAGTTTCTAAAACTAAAACTGTTAAAATAATGTGTGAGTATAACAGAACTGATATGGCAGGCGAAAACCAGAGGAAAATCCGTACGGAAAAATGTGTTTCTGAGAAATGCCTCCTTTTCCAATGTGTTTCTATGGGATCTGCTTAGCACAGTGTCCAAAGAAGGGCCAGAAGTATACAGAATGGTGTCGTCTGAGGTGGTGGATCTGAGAATCACCAGCAGCAAGAGTGACATCATTGATGTATACAGAGAAAAGTGTCGGCCCGAGAATTTAACCCTGTGACACCCCCATAGAGACTACCAGAGGTCCGGACAACAGGCCCTCCGATTTGACACACTGAACTCTGTCTGAGAAGAAGTTGATGAACCAGGCAAGGCAGTCATTTGAGAAACAAAGGCTGTTGAGTCTGCCAATAAGAATGTGGAGATTGACAGAGTCGAAAGCCTTGGCCAGGTCGATGAATACAGCTGCACAGTATTGTCTCTTATCGATGGCGGTTATGATATCGTTTAGGACCTTGACCGTGGCTGAATGGACAGATCCACCAGTTGGTCGAAGGTCACGGTGGCGTCCCTGCTGGCCAGTTCCCGCCGGACATCCTTGCGTAGGCTGCACCTATAGTGGTCGATGAGGGCCCTGTCATTCCAGCACGCTCCGGCGGCCAACGTCCGAAACTTGAGGGCAAACTCCTGGGCGCTCCTTGTCCCCTGTCTCAAATGGAAGAGCCGCTCCCCCGCCGCTCTCCACTCGGGAGGATGGTCAAATACCGCTCGGAAGCGACGGGTGAACTCTTCAAAGTGGTCCAACGCCGCGTCTCCTTATCCCCACACGGTGTTGGTCCACTCCAGCGCTCTCCCAGTGAGACAGGAGACAAGAGCGGACACTCTCTCCCTTCCTGAGGGAGCTGGATGCATGGTGGCCAGGTAGAGGTCCAGTTGTAGTAAAAACCCTTGGCACCGTGCTGCTGTCCCATCATACTCCCTGGGAAGGGAGAGACGAATCCCACTGGGTCCGGAGTCCGGCGGGCTAGGTGGAGCCAGACCTGGTTGGGGTGTCCGAGGCGCTGGGGAGACCTCCTGTCTCTCCCAGTGGTCCAGAGTTTGGACAACGCGATCCATAGTGGCCCCAAGATGTTGTAACATGGCTGAATGTTCTCGGACGTGTTCCTCGACTCCTCGGTTAGGTGTTGCTGCTCCTGCTGACTCCATATTTAAAGGTGCGTGATTCTGTAATGTCTGTGGTTCAGTAGTAGAAGGAGTCAGGCGCAGGAGGTAAGTTGCGTGTGAAAAGGTATTTAATAATGTCGCCAGACGACACCACAACGCACACTGGCAAAGGCAAAAATACCCACACGAACATATACATAAACGGGCGCAACAAAAGCCACCCGGAATACCGAGAACCAAAAATCAAATACCCACAGTACACAGACTGGGAAGGTAGCGATGACACAGAGTACAACTATCACAGTCACGCACAAGGGAAAGAGGGGAAAGGAAGGAATATAACAGGGGCTTGATTGGGAGAAAATGAACAACAGGTGTGTACACTCAAGACATAACCAACAGACACACGAAAAGGGGAGCGGTGATGGTTAGAAAACCGGTGACGTCGATCGCCGAACACCGCCCGACCAAGAAGAGGGACCGACTTCGGCGGAAGTCGTGACACGCACACTACATATATATACTCTCCCAACAATTTAATGGGTATTTACCAACGTTTCGGCATCACTGTGCCTTCCTCAGGGTAATGTCATAAATATTTGAACCAGGTTATATAGACAAGCAGTGCAATTAGTGTAATCAATGACAGTGGTGAGGGGTGTGTTGTATTGATAAAGTTAATTACAATTAATTAGTGACACTGTTAAAAAAGATTATATAGTATATGGCATATTAAATATATTATTCTATTGTTATCATATAGAAACATAATGGAATATTGTACATCATATTGGCATTAACATACATTGATTCATTCAATTTCACATAATTTTGGATTATCAAAGAGAATGATGTATTACACACAGACTTATACACAAAGCCCACAGATCGCAACACCTTGCTATGTGCGGATAGTATGCATCCCCTTCCCCTCAAGAATGGTCTACCATATAGCCAGTTATGCAGAGTTAAACCAATCTGTGGCCACCAGTCAGATTTTGACAGCAATGCAAAAAAAATGACATAGAAATTCAAAATGAGAGGCTACAAGGACACAACTCTTGATGCTGCAATGATGAAAATATCTCAAAAACCAAGAGAGGAATTACTAAAAAATCAACCAAAGAAGAAAAACAACGCAACTGTCTTTTGTACTAAGTACACCAAAGGTTCAGAGAAAATGAAAGCAATCCTGAAAAAACACTGGCATATACTGCAATCAGACAAAAAAATTGCACACCTCTTCAAGGAACCCCCAATGGTGGTTTATAAGCGTGGTCGCAATATTGGAGATAGTTTGGTGAGATCTGACATGCCCCCTGAGCCTACTCAGACACTCTTGACACCTATCCCAAATGGAAACTACCAATGTGGCTCATGCGCACAGTGTAATAGCACCAAAAAACATCCTTCTTTACACACCCACATACAGGTCGAAAGATCCCTGTGAGGGGTATCATCTCATGTAAGACCAAGGCAGTAATCTATCTCATCACCTGTTCATGTGGCAAAGCCTATGTAGGACAAACGAAGAGACAATTAAAGCAGCGCATAGCTGAACACAACAGCTCAATCAGGTGTAAGAACATTGACTATCCAGTAGCAGCTCACTTTGTTGAGGCTAACCATCCTGTCTCCTCCCTGAGATACACAGGCATTGAGCATGTTGCTCTACCGAGAAGAGGAGGTAACATTGAGATCCTACTACTACAAAGAGAGGCCTACTGGATATTCTATCTAAAAACACTGACCACTATTGGTCTGAATATTGATTTTGATCTCAGGCCCTTCTTATGAACATTTTTTCCATCATGAACAAGTCTTATATGTTTAAAAAAATATATTTGTACAGATTATTAAGTATATACCCAATATGTTCCCCCTGTTGATGATGTTCGTTATATATCAAGGTTGAACCATTGGAATAAAAATGGAATACAAAATTATGTGAAATTGAATGAAACAATGTATGTTAATGCAAATATGATATACAATATTCCATTATGTTTCTATATGATAACAATAGAATAATATATTTAATATGCAATATACTATATAATCTTTTTTAACTTTATCAATACGACACACCCCTCACCACTGTCATTGATTACACTAATTGCACTGCTTGTCTATATAACCTGGTTCAAATATTTATGACATTACCCTGAGGAAGGCACAGTGATGCCGAAACGTTGGTAAATACCCATTAAATTGTTGGGAGAGTCTATAATACTAACATGTTTCAAGCAGACCACCATAATCCCTGTGACCAAGAACCTGCCTAAATGGCTGCCGACCCGTAGCATCTGTAGCCATGAAGTGCTTTGAAATTCTAGTCATGGCTCACATCAACAACATTATCCCAGAAACCCTAGACCCACTCCATTTTGCATACCGCTCCAACAGATCCACAGATGATGCAATCTCTATTGCACTCCACACTGCCCTTTCCTACCTGGACAAAAGGAACACCTACGTGAGAATGCTGTTCATTGACTACAGAGCAGCGTTCAAAAATATAGTGCCCTCAAAGCTCATCACCAAGCTAAGGACCATAGGACTAAACACCTCCCTCTGCAACTGGATCCTGGACTTCCTGACGGGCCACCCCCAGGTGGTAAGTGTAGGTAAAAACACATCTGCCACGCTGATCCTCAACATGGGGGCCCCTCAGGGGTGCATGCTCATTTCCCTGCTGTACTCCCTGTTCACCCCTGACTGCATGGCCAAGCACAACTCCAACACCATCATTAAGTTTGCAGACGACAGAACAGTTGTAGGCCTGATCACCAACAACGATGAGATAGCCTATAGGGAGGAGGTCAGAGACCTGGCAGTGTGGTGCCAGGATAACAACCTCTCCCTCAATGTGATCAAGACAAAGATGATTGTGGACTACAGGAAAAGGAGGACCTAGCACTCCCCAATTCTGATCGACGGGGCTGTAGTCGAGCAGGTTGAGAGCTTCAAATTCCTTGGTGTCCACATCACCAACTAACTATCATGGTCCAAACACACCAAGACAGTCATGAAGAGGGCATGACAATTTATATTCTCCCTCAGGAGACTGAAAAGATTTGGCATGGCTCCTCAGATCCTCAAAAAGTTATACAGCTGTACCATCGAGAGCATCCTGACTGGTTGCATCACCACCTGGTATGGCAACTGCTCAGCCTCAGACCGCAAGGCACTACAGAGGGTAGTGCGTACGGCCCAGTACATCACTGGGGCCAAGCTTCCCTTTCATCCAGGACCTCTATACCAGGCAGTGTCAGAGGAAGGCCCTAAAAATTATCAAATACTCCAGCCACCCTAGTCATAGACTGTTCTCTCTGCTACCGCACGGCAAGCGGTACCGGAGAGCCAAGTCTAGGTCCAAAAGGCTTCTTAACAGCTTCTACCCCCAAGCCATAAGACTCCTGAACAGCTAATCAAATGGCTACCCAGACTATTTGCATTACTTTTTAATTTGTATTTATTTTTTATTCATTTTTTACTTTAGTTTATTTTAGTAAATACTTTCCTTATTTTTCTTAAAATTGCGTCGTTGGTTAAGGGCTTGTAAGTAAGTATTTCACTGTAAGGTCTACATCTGTTGTATGGGCTCCCGAGTGACAATGGGTTCCCAAGTGGCACTGTGGTCTAAGACACTGCATCTCAGTGCAACAGGTGTCACTGCAGTACCTGGTTTGAATCCAGACTGCATCACATCTGGCTGAGATTGGGAGTCCCATAGGGCGGGGCACAATTGGCCCAGCGTTGTCTGGGTAGGCTGTCATTGTAAATAAGAATTTGTTCTTAACTGACTTTCCTAGTTAAATAAAGGTTAAAACAATTATAATTTGGTGCATGACAAATACAATTTGATTTGATTAACTCAAATGAGCTGCTAACGTAGATAGTTGAAGTTGGAAGTTTACATACACCTTAGCCAAATACATTTAAACTCAGTTTTTCACAATCCCTGCCATTTAATCCTAGTAAAAAAATCCCTGTCTTAGGTCAGTTAGGATCACCACTTTATTTTAAGAATGTGAAATGTCAGAATAATAGTTGAGAGAATTATTTATTTCTTTTATTTCTTTCATCACATTCCCAGTGGGTCAGAAGTTTGCATACACTCAATTAGTATTTGGTAGCATTGCCTTTAAATTGTTTAACTTGGGTCAAATGTTTCTGGTAGCCTTCCACAAGCTTCCCACAATAAGTTGGGTGAATTTTGGCCCATTCCTCCTGACAGTGCTGGTGTAACTGAGTCAGGTTTGTAGGCCTCCTTGCTCGCACACGCTTTTTTAGTTCTGCCCACACATTTTCTATAGGATTGAGGTCAGGGCTTTGTGATGGCCACTCCAATACCTTGACTTTGTTGTCCTTAAGCCATTTTGCCACAACTTTGGTAGTATGCTTGGGGTCATTGTCCATTTGTAAGACCCATTTGCAACCAAGCTTCAACTTCTTGACTGATGTCTTGAGATGTTGCTTCAATATATCCACATAATTTCCCTTCCTTGTGATGCCATCTATTTTGTGAAGTGCACCAGTCCCTCCTGCAGCAAAGCACCCCCACAACATGATGCTGCCACCCCCGTGCTTCACGGTTGGGATGGTGTTCTTCGGCTTGCAAGCCTCTCCGTTATTCCTCCAAACATAACGCCGGTCATTATGGCCAAACAGTTCTATTTTTGTTCCATCAGACCAGAGGACATTTCTCCAAAAAGTACGATCTACATCCCCATGTGCAGTTGCAAACCGTAGTCTGGATTTTTTATGGCAGTTTTGGAGCAGTGGCTTCTTCCTTGCTGAGCGGCCTTTTAATGTAGATATAGATACCTTTGTACCTGTTTCCTCCAGCATCTTCACAAGGTCCTTTGCTGTTGTTCTGGGATTGATATAAACTTTTCGCACCAAAGTAAGTTAATCTCTAGGAGACAGAACGCGTCTCCTTCCTGAGTGGTATGACGGTTGCGTGGTCCCGTGGTGTTTATACCTGCGTGCTATTGTTTGTACAGATGAACGTGGTACCTTCAAGTGTTTGGAAATTGCTCCCAAGGATCAACCAGACTTGTGGAAGTCTACAATTGTTTTTCTGAGGTCTTGACTGATTTCTTTAGATTTTCCCATGATGTCAAGCAAAGAGGCACTGAGTTTGAAGGTAGGCCTTGAAATACATCCACAGGTACACCTCCAAATTACTCAAATGATGTCAATTAGCCTATCAGAAGCTTCTAAAGCCATGACATAATTTTCTGGATTTTTCCAAGCTGTTTAAAAGCACAGTCAACTTAGTGTATGTAAACTTCTGACCCACTGTAATTGTGATACAGTGAATTATAAATGAAATAATCTGTCTGGTCAGAATTGTTGGATAAATGACTTGTGTCATGCACAAAGTAGATGTTCTAACCGACTTGCCAAAACTTTAGTTTGTTAACTACCAAGAAATTTGTGGAGTGGTTGAAAAACGATTTTTAATGACTCCAAGTGTATGTAAACTTCCGACTTCAACTGTATCTTGCCAACTTTACATACTCTATAGATAGATAGCTAAGTAAATTAAATATCACTATCTACCTAACTTCATATTAGGTATCTATCTTGATGAAACTAACTCCAAATATATTTGTAGGTTGCTAGCTAATAGCAATGGAGGAGGGTGAAAGGATAGCAGCCCCAACTGTCAAAGAATGGAGAGAGAAGGCTATTCTGGAAAGGGCAGGTACTGCTGTGTAGTTCCAGTCCATATAAGTGAGGAATGAGATAATAGTAACATAATATTAAGCTGTCTAATTTGAGTCGAATGAAGTCTGTTTCTTGTGATGTTTTCTGACCTCAAATACAGAGAGCTATGAAAACCTGTATGCAGATGAAGAGGTCCCAATGAAGAGCAGTGGTTCTCAGTCCTGTTCCTGGGGACTCAAAGGGCTGCACTTTTTTGTTTTTGCCTTAGCACTGCACAGCTGATTCAAATGATCAACTCATCATCAAGCTTCAAGGGGTATTTATGTATTCATTTGTGACGCTATCCTTGATATGATCCTGTTATTGTCACATGCTACACACGCACATGTGTGTGCACATGCATCTATCTATTCAATGTTATCATGATTTGATATGAGATATTATACTTTAGTAATCCACAATGACCTGTTGATATAAAAGTCTTTCAACTGGTGATTCCTTCAAAACAATTGCCTACAGTTACCTTGTAGAGCACTGCATGGTTGGGTGACCATGCCCATCTGGGACTGCCTCCTGGGAGAATTCAGGTGTGTGTGACAGCTACCTGTGTCCTGCATAACTTCATGAGGATGGACATGAGGACCAGGCGGGACCTGCAGCTCTCCGCCGTGCGCCAGAGGAGAAGTCTGCTGCTCTGCAGGATGTTTCAAGCATGGGGACCAACAACGCAGAACGGGAGGCAATCTGTGTGGGAGATCTTCACCTCCTACTTCTTTGAAGAGGGTGCTGTTCCTGGTAACACCATAGACTACACTATGCACAACCAAAGACTATTTTAAGAGCCATCCACATTGCAATAACATTGTTCTTCCATTTACATAGCTATGTCAACTGCAGTTATTCAATTCCCAGTTTCTCTCACTTTGATTTCTACTTCTCAGGTGAGGGTGCTGTTTAGGTAAGGGTGTGATGTCTGTACAAAAACAAAACAGGATATTTTAAGTCACCCATATTGAAAAAACCCTATAACCCACACCTACACACTCATGTATCAATCTGATTGATGGATTGTGTTGTGCAGTAAGCAGGCTCAGGTGTATAAGTGTGGCTCCGTCCACCTTCAAAGAATAGGCAAGAGGACCAACCATGGAGAATAGTAAGACACTTCATTATTTATATTTATGTAACTACGCTAGTATATTGTTTGTCCTCGTGTGTCTGTGCATGTTTTTCAGTATAAAGTACTCTGCAGCCACTTAGTGTGGACACCAGGTGAGGCCACACACACAGATTCCTATTGAACACTGTCTCTTTAACTACCTTCTTTTCTCAATAACAATCTCTCTCCTTCACTTCATCCCTCTCCCCCCTCCCTAGGTTATATCAACTGTGTCGGTGAACCCCTCCCGAATCTGAACTGGAAGACACATAGAGGACACAGCATGATCAGAGGTGAAAGGTCACTTGGTCGGGTTAACAGGAAGTATTATAAAAGAGATGCTTTACATTGCAATACAGATAGAGATGTAGTAGTCCCAGAGTTAATGATCAGGTGTTAGAAAAAAATAAACACAATGCTTAATAATGCTATATCTCTCTCCATCTGGCTCTCGTCTGCAGGTATGTTTTGATGTGAGAGAGGGTTCCAACCTCCAGTCCCGTCATCACCACCTCACCCTCTCCTAAGATAATCTTTGGGCCGACTGGGGGCCCAAGGCTGGTTAGGAGACACCGGTAGAGACACTATTATGTTATTGTGATGAACTGAGAGAATATAAAGTTTTGTAGCAATGTAATTCATTAATCATATGCTGTCTTCCCTGCTCCTCTGTTCTTAACTCTTTCCCTTTCTGTCTTTGACACTCTTTTCACACCTCTCTCCCCACCTCCTCTTTCTTCCTCTGTTTTTATAATGCACACCAAAAGTACACTGAAGTACAGATTTGAATTGTGTTTATAATATATTACAATTATAATATTTGAAAGTGAATATATTATGTATTTATAACACTTTTTTATAACATTGATATGAACTTCTTTCAATAAAGCGGTTCACATTCTCTACTGGAATCGGTTCACATTCTCTACTGGAATCGGTTCACATTCTCTACTGGAATCGGTTCACATTCTCTACTGGAATCGGTTCACATTCTCTACTGGAATCGGTTCACATTCTCTACTGGAATCGGTTCACATTCTCTACTGGAATCGGTTCACATTCTCTACTGGAATCGGTCCACATTCTCTACTGGAATCGGTTCACATTCTCTACTGGAATCGGTTCACATTCTTTTTTATTTAATTTTTATTTCACCTTTATTTAACCAGGTAGGCAAGTTGAGAACAAGTTCTCATTTACAACTGCGACCTGGCCAAGATAAAGCAAAGCAGTTCGACACATACAACAACACAGAGTTACACATGGAGTGAAACAAACATACAGTCAATAATACAGTAGGAAAAAAACAAATCTATATACAATGTGTGCAAATGAGGTAGGATAAGGAACATAAGGCAATAAATAGGCCATGGTGGCAAAGTAACTACAGTATAGCAATTTAACACTGGAATGGTAAATGTGCAGTAGATGAATGTGCAAAGTAAAAATACTGGGGTGCAAAGGAGCAAGATAAATAAATGACTATGGTAGGGGATGAGGTAGTTGGTTGGGCTATGTACAGGTGCAGTGATCTGTGAGCTGCTCTGACAGCTGGTGCTTGAAACTAATGAGGGAGATAAGTGTCTCCAGTTTCAACGATTTTTGTAGTTCGTTCCAGTCATTGGCAGCAGAGAACTGGAAGGAAAGGCGGCCAAAAGAGGAATTGGCTTTGGGGGTGGCCAGTGAGATATACCTGCTGGAGCGAGTGCTAGGGGTGGGTGCTGCTATGGTTACCAGCGAGCTGAGATAAGGCGGGGCTTTACCTAGCAGGGACTTGTAGATGACCTGGATTCAGTGGGTCTGGCGACGAGTATGTAGCGAGGGCCAGCCGACTAGAGCATACAGGTTGCAGTGGTGGGTAGTATATGGGGCTTTGGTGACAAAGCGGATGGCACTGTGATAGACTGCATCCAGTTTGCTGAGTAGAGTGTTGGAGGCTATTTTGTAGATGACATCGCCGAAGTCGAGGATCAGCAGGATAGTCAGTTTTACTAGTGCAAGTTTGGCAGCATGAGTGAAGGAGGCTTTGTTGCGAAATAGAAAGCCGATTCTTGCTCTAATATTGGATTGGAGATGTTTAATGTGAGTCTGGAAGGAGAGTCTAGCCAGGCACCTAGGTATTTGTAGTTGTCCACGTATTCTAGGTCAGGTCCGTCCAGGGTAGTGATGCTAGTCGGGCGGATGCAGGCAGCGAACGGTTGAAAAGCATGCATTTGGTTTTACTAGCGTTTAAGAGCAGTTGGAGGCCACGGAAGGAGTGCTGAATGGCATTGAAGCTCGTTTGGAGGTTAGTTAACACAGTGTCCAAAGAAGGGCCAGAAGTACACAGAATGGTGTCGTCTGCATAGAGGTGGATCAGAGAATCACCAGCAGCAAGTGCAACATCATTGATGTATACAGAGAAGAGAGTCGGCCCAAGAATTGAACCCTGTGGCACCCCCATAGAGACTGCCAGAGGCCCGGACAACAGGCCCTCCGATTTAACACACTGAACTCTGTCGGCAAAGTAGTTGGTGAACCAGGCGATGCAATCATTAGAGAAAGCAAGGCTGTTGAGTCTGCCGATAAGGATGTGGTGATTGACAGAGTCGAAAGCCTTGGCCAGGTCAATGAATACGGCTGCACAGTAATGTCTCTTATCGATGGAGGTTGATACATCATCCAAAGTGTAATTAATAACTTCAGCATGCTCAAAGGGATATTCAATCTCTGCTTTAAAAATGTGTACCCATATACCAATAAGTGCCCTTCTTTGCAATGCATTGGCAAGCATCCCTGAGCTTTGTGGTTTAATCTGTGTTTGAAATTCACTGCTTGACTGTGTTTCAGAACCTCTGGAAGCTGTGTGGAGAAGCATTTGCAATGACTGGGATTAAGAGCCTTGGTATGTGCTTTAACACTGGGTCTGTGCTTAGAGAGGCAAGCTTCTACTGTAGTTCATTATTCCCCCCCACCCACACACTGACACAAACACACACACACACACTGCGTAATGCTCCAGTTGTCCCATTGTGAAACGGGTTCTACTGTACCTGCAATTAAATTTCCAAAGCCATGGGCTTAGCTAATTACTCCCAGCCAAACGCCTCATCTCCCCCTACTAAATAACCAATACACACACGCACTCACTCACGCACGCGCACACACACAAGACTCATCTCCCCCCTGCTAAATAACCAGGCTGTTAATAGGATGAGAGGTTGTCAAATGGCCCCTGTGAATCCAAGGCTGCCAATCAATACAAAATTGGATTTACACCATTATGTTAAGTCAGCTGTTTGTGGGCTTCCAACTGAAAGATAAAAACTGTAATTTAGCTAACGCAATGCCCTGGAGTTAGAATAGCTTGAGCTAAAGTGAGAATAATTTAAGTACATCTTATTTTGTGTGGTTACTTACTCCCCTAACACAATCTAAGTGTGCTCATAACTGAACAACAGACAAGCTGACGCTGAACAAACACACACAAACACACACACACACACCAAAACAAGACAAGATGACGCTGAACAATTATCAAATAGAAATCACCATAGAAACATCATCTTGGAATGCCGAGGTGTGCTGTAAAATGCTGCTCTGTTTTCATCACCATAGAAACATCATCTTGGAATGCAGAGGCGTGCTGTAAAATGCTGCTCTGTTTTCATCACCATAGAAACATCATCTTGGAATGCAGAGGCGTGCTGTAAAATGCTGCTCTGTTTTCATCACCATAGAAACATCATCTTGGAATGCAGAGGCGTGCTGTAAAATGCTGCTCTGGATTCATCACCATAGAAACATCATCTTGGAATGCAGAGGCGTGCTGTAAAATGCTGCTCTGTTTTCATCACCATAGAAACATCATCTTGGAATGCAGAGGCGTGCTGTAAAATGCTGCTCTGT
>QNTS01005734.1:0-29274 GCA_003317085.1 Hucho hucho
ACTGTCTATACACACCATCCTATATAACTACTGTTCATAACGTCTATACACACCATCCTATATAACTACTGTCCATACTGTCTATACACACCATCCTATATAACTACTGTTCATAACGTCTATACACACCATCATATATAACTACTGTCCATAACGTCTATACACACCATCCTATATAACTACTGTCCATAATGTCTATACACACCATCCTATATAACTACTGTCCATACTGTCTATACACACCATCCTATATAACTACTGTTCATAACGTCTATACACACCATCCTATATAACTACTGTCCATAACATCTATACACACCATCCTTTATAACTACTGTCTATACACACCATCCTATATAACTACTGTCTATAATGTCTATACACACCATCCTGTTTAACTACTGTCCATAACGTCTATACACATCATATACAGTCCATATATTTATATTCCGGACTATTACATATTTCTTAATTGCTTTATTTTTATTGTCTGGATTTGCGTGTATTGTTGGAGAAAAACAAGCATTACTCTACACGAGCAATAACATCTGCTAAATATGTGTACGCAACCAATACATTTAATTTGCCGCACACACACACACACACACACACACATACATTTCATGGCCTAGTTTTATGTTTGAATAATTCTTCTCCATAAATATTTCAACTGTGGGAAGTGAACGTTCTGCAGAAATGAGTGTCTTTCATCTCTTATTTCATCACAGATCATTGTCAACTAACAGAAAAATCTAGAAGAGCCTTTATTCTACATCTGGACTGGTAACCTATACTTCAGCTAATATCCAGCTGAGTACACAAGTCACTATATGTAAATATGAGTTACGCAAGTCACCTGAAGTGAGCCTTGTTTATGGAGGCCTTATCTATTTGCTCTGGATAAGGATGACGGACTCCTGAGGAAAAGCGGGCTTCTAATGCCTACTGTCAAACCCATATTCGACCACACTGGGTCTATTTCTGTGTCGTAGGTCTACAACCATTCTGCTTATAACAACCCACAATATTTCACAGGGCCTGAACACTTTCAACCAAATATTTACTTAGATTTTTGAAAGCTGTGTGGCAAGCCAGTGCACTTTCAACAGGACTTGACAACCTTCATACCATCAGTGGAGAACTTGGTGCTTGTAGGACTTGTCTTTATTTTGACATGGCTCCAAATATGGCTCTATTTCACTTATGATGCTGTTCAGGGTATAATTAATAAACATTAGAGGCTTTCACAGACCACATCTATCACGATCCAAAATGATGTGCCAAAAGAGAAACCCAGTGAGCATGTTTCATCTAAACGAGAAACCCAGTGAGCATGTTTCATCTAAACGAGAAACCCAGTGAGCATGTTTCATCTAAACGAGAAACCCAGTGAGCATGTTTCATCTAAACGAGAAACCCAGTGAGCATGTTTCATCTAAACGAGAAACCCAGTGAGCATGTTTCATCTAAAAGAGAAACCCAGTGAGCATGTTTCATCTAAAAGTCCTAAAAGTCCTACCCTGTGAACACTGAGACTGTACCTGCTTTAAGTTACAGTTTAAAACAGTGGCCAAGTAGGCTACTGTTGCTGTTTGATCATAATTTAGGCCTACAATCAAAAACAATATGGAAAATGCATACCAATCTGCCCAATTATCTGTTTCCATACACCCACTTGTGTTGATCCTCCCACTTATTTCACAACGCCCACTTTCAGACACACTCCACGTATGCAGTTACCCATGACTCCAAAGTCTTGCATGCCATGGGCAAGGAGTTGGCTGATGGGAAGTTGTGATGTCATCGACCAACAGAGAACAAAGTTAAGTAAATCAGGTGTTATATGAGGTGAGAAAAAAAAGGAGACCTGAGTGCCACTTTAACGTTGTATGAAACTCTCTGCACTACACCCAACCTTTTTCCCAGTAGACATTGTGTATATTCACTTCTTAATCCCCACTGATCTGTAGTGTAGTGGAGGTATACACCACATAAATTAATAAGGCTGATGGAACAGATCAGAATATTTAGCTTAACATTTTTTGATAAACCATTATTTCTTCACATTTTAAGCGCAGCAATGTGCACACGGCGGTTTGCCTATGCGCAAATGTTCCAAAATGCAATTTGTGGAAAAACACAGTTCTAAAAACACACATGCGAGCAATTTCATGGACAGAGATGGCAATATCCATCAGAAATGTTGAAAAATCTAAAGTTCCAACAACTATCAAGGTTAGCTAATATGACTAGGATAATGCCTTTGGCTGCTAGACAATGAACTAAAGTTGATATGAAAACCAAAGGGAGAGCGCATATGAGGAAGTGTTCATAAAATAGTTCCCTCAACATTTCTAAAGGTGTGATTTTGGCTCAGCTACTTTGAAGCAAGGTGAGACATGCCTCAATATGAAGTAAAACGTCCCTGTTTCAAACAAATTAGGAACAGGAAAAATATAGAGATGGTAATGACAGACCTAACCATCTTCTGGTAGATGGAAAGGCTTTCCTAAAAACCTTCTCAATTAAATGTTAACTAGCTACAAAGTAGCCTATACCTACCTGGCAGAACGACATCATGATAATTTGCTTCTATCCGGTGGCCATTTTTTGTTTTTTGCAATCTCCATCTCCGTGTGTGCTACAGAAACACTGTGAACCAAACAGTGCTAGGTGCCTGCACACTTGAATTAAAGGGAGACAAGCAGAATATTTCTTAATAGCACAACAGAGCATGACAACGAATGAGCGTATGCTGCAGCATCAGAGAGGTTTTGATTTCTATACAGGCTTTTGTTAAAAATAAAAGAGGATAGTCTGGAACAGTGATAAAGTTGTCTATCAACTGTAAAAATTTAGCACAACAGAACCAGTTACAACTGAAGTATCTGGTCAACAATGAAGGAGAAAAAGCCATTAGTTGTTTAACACTGCAGCCGCATATCATCAGGTAGGTCTATATGCAGTAACCTTTTTCATTTGGGAAACTATCATTTTCTAAATTATTCTATTTTATTCCATGATATTGTTGTTACAAAATCGATGTGTTGACTGTGATTAGGGTATGAGAGCAGCTGCTATCCTAAATTAACAAACTAGGCATGCATAGCTCACCGCATGATCCTCAAACCAAAGACTGGCCAAAGTCTTGTTTCTAAAAGTGAATTCAAATGCACTGTAGAATTAATGTACAGCCTAATAAAGCATTTTTTGTTTCATTATACATTTTTTACATCATACATGCGAAATATATAGGCATGTTGAAGTGCTTTTGTTGATGAGTTGTTGAAATCCTGAGTGCTCCTGTCAGCCTGTAGCATGTCACAAACGCGTCACAATTTATTTCTTAAATGACAGGCTATAGCCATGAACAATTCATTTTCGTTCCTTTTCAGGCTACCTGGCTTGATCCTGACTGATTTGGGACCGACCGCCTTGATTCGGTCTGAAAATGTATTTATTTATTATATTTTTTTTACATTGGATGAGAGTAGAGACTCAGAGCTACAAAATGGTATATCATACACTGCAAATGAGGAACAATGGGAAAGTAATTCTGCTTTGAAAGTTGATAAACTTGTAACACCACTTTGAGAAAATGGCCCTTGTATGTTTTGGTACACCTGCTGAAGAGCTCTTCTTTGTCTACACCCATTCGGCATCATTCACACCCTCTTGAGCCTTAGCCCCACCCATCTCTTTAAGAATTCACCTGAGGCCATGTACTAAACAGAGTGAGTAAGGTAGTGTAGTAAACAACCAAAGATTTCAAGACTAAAAGTGGTGAAAGTAGTAGCCTACAATAAAGAAAAAACTCCAGGTAAAAATACACTTTATCTAGTCCTTGGCTTATATCCTAATCAGACTTTGATGCAGGCCATGTTGTTCTTCACATCACCGTCTCTGGTAAACACACTATATCAAATCAAATCTGTTTATTTGTCACATGCACAGGTTACAGGTGTAAACGGTACAGTGAAATGTTTACTTGTACATTTGCATAATAGCAATATCAAAAATAAAGTGTCCAGATAAAAAATATTTTATAATTATTACATGATGCTTACCCAGACACACTGGTCTAAATTGATGGGTCCACTCACATCTAGCTGAGTGGATGGGTCACTATTGTCATGTACACATGTTCATGAAATACAATAGATGGTTGTAATCACCGCCAGACACACCTGGCTAACTTGATGGGTCATGTAATCATCTGGCGAAGTGGAGACTTTTGTTTAGACATGTAGATAGCTAGCTAGCTAAACCATAAACCATAATCCCAACCCATAGCTACAGTACAAACTGATTGTCATAGCTAGCCACCTGCATAAAATGCTGTTGTATGAATCAGCAGGTAGCTAAAGCTAACCAAATAGGTTCAATGTTAACTAGCTAACATTAGGCTATAACTAGCAATGCAAATGTCTCCCTGAGATACTAATAATATTAGTACACAGATCATACGCGTAACATTAGCAAGCGAGCCAGCAAGCTAACGTTCCCTAGCTAGGTAACAGTACGCTTTAACTTGCAATAAACACGACTGAGAATTTTCTTTACGTATAATATCTGAAAATGTAGCTAGACTCTTACCCATATACATGGATGAACACTTCATGGCAGCCTGTCTTTTCCGTTGTTTGTAGCTAGCTACAGCTTGTTTGGACCGTTGTGTCAAGTCACTCCGGTTTACACTGACCGTGTGCAGAAAGTAGTCCATCACAACTTTTTCCCACTGATCTTTGTCGATAGCGCCTGCTGAATTTAGGGCAGCAATGTTGTTGAGAGCAGTAGCAACACTTATGCAGTTCTCCATGGCTAACGTTATATCTTTAAAAAAAAAGAGCTGTGGTAGCAAGGATTATCTACACATACTGAGCAGCTAATGTAATAGACAGAAGCACGCTACATGGCAGACCAATCCAGAGACGGTGTAGGTCCAGCCCATGCACTCTCTCATCCAATCATGGCTAGCGGGAATGTTCCTGTCTTTTTCCGTGGCTAAACCAACTAGGCTAGTGATTGAAAAATTTTACTCGTATTTACAGATGGCATATTTGTTATTAAGGCACTTGAAAGTTCACATGTTCCAGAAGGCATTTCAGCCCAAAAATGCATTTTTGATTAAAAAAAATATTCGAATGCCTCTCCTGTGAAGTAGTGACTTGCGCCATACACCTTGCTTCTTCAAACAGGTCACATTTAGAGTTAGTATGTTGTTTAATAGCCTATTGAAATGTCAAATGTCAATTGATAGTGACAGAATCACACATTACTTCCCAAGCAAAGTAAAAAATAAATACATGTGTCTCCTCAGCTATGGAAGGTCCAATTTTGTTTTACATTTAACTAGGGAAGTCAGTTAAGAACAAATTCTTATTTTCAATCATGGCCTAGGAACAGTGGGTTAACTGCCTTGTTCAGGGGAAGAACAACAGATTTTCACCATGTCAACTCTGGGATTTGATCCAGCAACCTCTTGGTTACCGGCCAAACGCTCTAACCACTAGGCTACCTGCCTCCCCTACACTCTAACCACTAGGCTACCTGCCTCCCCTACACTCTAACCACTAGGCTACCTGCCAACATTTTACAGCTTGTTTCTAGTTTAAAGCATTGTGGACTAAAGCATCGTTATAGATCTCTTTATATAATCAGGTCCAATATTTATTAAGCTAACAAGGGGTAGGCCTATGTTTTTAGACATTTTCTTGAACAAAACCCACAATACCCTCACATACACCCCTCTATTCAAGCCCTGGTTTTAACTTAACACACCAAGCTCTTCACTGACACTGAGCTATTGAAGAGGTGCACGGTGATTGAATGAATTGGCTGATAAAGTCTATGGATAGTCTACTATAATGTTGTCTATCAAACAGGTAGGCCTCTTATTTGTTGAATAGGAAGAAATCGGCTCCAACACAAAGCCCTCGTTGTTAGTAGCCTAAAGTCAAATTAAAATGTTTAAATGAATAAATCTTCTCGAATTAGCCTACTTTCAGCACCCATGAACTGTCCATCTCCGCAGCTGCCGCTTCATAGTGATGGAAGTTATGTAAATGACTTGTATATGGCTTATTGTGAGGTCAATAACTCTCATGAATAGCTTCATTATGGGCCACGAAACATGTTTTTATTCAAATCAATTCAAGCAGTAGCAAGTTTATCTTCGCACTCTCCCTCTCAAACTGAACATCAGTAAAACCTCCCCCAAACTCTGCAGCTCGAAGAACAGCAAAAGCTACATTTTCCTTTGTTTCCATAGCTTTTATATTGACATTTCATTGGATATATCCAAGATAATACTTATTGCATGATTTCACCTGAATCAGAAAAGTTGATGTCTCGTTTGCGCACTGCACATCATTCTCTGTACAGGGGCGAGATCGCATTTCAAAAGTGAAACATTGTTTCCGAGGTTAGACAGCAACGTTTATACAAACCATCACTGTTGGAAATCAAATGCTAGTCTAGAAGCAAGGGGGGGGAATGTGCTAATAACTGTCTTATTGCTTATAACATTGGTGCGTGACAGAGATAGAATGTTGGGCGCATGTTGTGCTTGTCAGTTAGCCCAGGGCTTTGGAATATACGAGTGAATCCTTAGCCCAGGGTTAATAAATGCTTGTGTGAACACAGGCTAAGCTAGCCCAGGGCTAACCTGGGGCTAATATTGTTTTATTTAACCTTTATGTCAGTTAAGAACAAATTCGTATTTACAATGACAGCCTACATCAGCCAAACCCGGATGACGCAGGGCCAAATTGTGCCCCAACCTATGGGACTCCCAATCACAGCCGGTTGTGATACAGCCTGGGTTTGAACCAGGGTGTCTGTGGTGACGCTTCAAGCACTTAGATGCAGTGCCTTAGACCGCTGCGCCACTCACGAGCCCAAGATATGCTGGGACTAAGAACATGTGTGAAAATGCCTTTAGAGTTGTCTGAGGTGGTTTAAGCATTGTTGTGGACTTAAAACAACAAAGTTGGATGTTCTTTCTATTAAAAGTGTGACAGAGCGAAAACCTGAAAACAACGGGAAATCCTGTGAATGAGCTGACAGCCTCATTTATCTATTTGAATAGTAGGCCTATGCTATTAGCCTATACAGTCACGCTTGGGTTGCATTCTTAGAAAAAAGGTGCTATCTAGAACCTAAAAGACTTATTTGGCTGTCCCAATAGGAGAACACTTTGAAGAACGTTTTTGTTCGAGGTAGAACCCTTTTGGTTCTAAGCCTTTCCTTGCCGGGAGACCTTTTGGAAATGTTTTGGCAAAATACCGACTTCTCCATGCACCACTACAAGCATCACATTAGCCCGTTACAACCTGCTAGTTAGGGGGGGTGCCTGCCTACGTAGACACGACTCCCGCTTACCATCACCATCAGTCTCTCAGAAGGACAGTGCGTCAGGGTGGCATTATGTGAGAATGCGAAGCGATAAACATGCGTGAATAATAGGTAACAGTGTATCTTGGGATTGGCACACTTACCTGTAGTGGCTACAATTGCGGCATTAGAAGCACGGGTCGACAGATCGGTTGAGTAGCTGCTTTCCAATCCCAGTACCGCAGAGATGACGAGTCCACGTAGCAATAGAAGCACTGCTTGGTAGAAGTAACTCATCGTGGGGGAAGCCACTAATTATTTTCCGTGTGAAGAGAGAATAAATACCAAAAATAATGGCTATTCCGAAACGGAACGCTTTCTTCAAGGATTCCGCCGGGTGCCAAGACTACCTGGAGAATTTGGAGTAGAAATATTCGAATATGTCGAGCCACAAGAATGAAACGTCAGACGACAGTTAGATAAAATGCATCAACTTAAAAAGATAAATACCACATACGAATAGATAACAGCGAAATAGACTTGGACCTGTTGGTGTTTAGAAATGCTCCACTATTTGTATCTATAGGCTACAGATAATGACAATGAATACAAATATTATTATCTAATTCGAGTGTTCGCAACGTCAAAAATTAGGCCATAATACTTGAAGAATGATAGGCCTATTCCAGTGCGTGGCATGAAGTAGTCTAGACCTCAAGCGGTTCCCCTCATGCGTTATTCAGATTTTATAGAACGATTTTAAAGCTAGGTCTATGAGACGAACCGGTAGCATACTCTACTTTGTTAAAGTCAACTTCCAATGAAAAAAGTGCAAATGGGTAGAAGTATGGTATCTTCTATCTGAAAAAACACACGACCAAATAAATTGGCTATAGCTCGCTGCCAGGAAAGAATAACCCGTGTGTCCAACGCGGTTTAAAGTACAATGTATCCGATCCTCATGATTGAATAAAGACAAAATAGTAGCCTATCTGTACTTCCACATACAGTATGAACACACCGGGCCTGCTTTCAGCATATCGAAGACGCAGTCAGAGGTCCGCCTCCTCAAATGAAACGTATTCATCAGCTTCTCCCTGTCGCCCTATTCCCTCCGGTTTCACCACCGCGTCCACATACGACAGCTTCCCACGGCGACGTTGACTCTCTTTTCCTAGTCAAAGTTAATGTCAGGTTTCCATTCTTTCGTTTGGCAACATCTGTCCGTCTACCTCCTCTGGCGTCGTATCTCAACCGCTTGCCGGCTGATGCAGAACTGAAGACATGGGGCGGAAGTCGGTCACTTGACATCAGCCACAGAGAATGTATTGAGCGAGTTCGTTTTGCATTGCCCGCTGCCCCGGGGTGGTAGAGCTCTCTTTAGGACGAATGGAATCGTCTATAATGCATCAACTCCGTTTCCCGGGGCACCGGCCGATTCAAAACGAACTCGCCTATTCTCTCCCTGGTGTGTGTGGAGGAGTTGTTTTACGCGGGGATGAAATGCAAGGTTACATAGTAACACTTTGCTGTGGGGGTTTGGCGGCTACGTAGTGTTCTGAACACTGCGGAAGCCCACGCCAAAGACTCAGTTCACTCCGGGGCTTGTCCCTATGTTCAACTGCCTTCAAAGCAGAGGACTTCTCAGAAACGTCGGGCTGTTTTCTCGCCACCTTGACTCAGTTCATCCGCCACTTCCTTTTTTGTTTTGCTCCCCATCGTGCGACACCTATCCACGGTTTCCTCCTTGTTGAGCGCTGTCATTGGTCAGACTGTCCAACATGGCAGAGTGTGATTGGTTAATCGAGACACCCTTTTGTCACTTTTTAACACGCGAGGGGGGGGCGTCTCATACATGTATAGATCAAACATGCATTAGCCAGCATTTCTGTAGCCCAGAGCTCTCTAACCCTGTTTTCGGAGAGTCATCCTGTACATTTTCACTCCAACTACAATCTAGCACACATGATGCTAATAGATAGTTGGTTGATAAACTGAATCAGGTCAGTAGCAACTGGTGTTGGAGCAAAAAACCACAAGAGGTAATGTAGCCTATAGGGCAACAAAATAAAATCATAGTTTTAGTTGTCAGATGACAGCGGATTTAATAAAAAAAATGAAATTAGGAGACCAATTTTAATGCAGTAGCCCATAAACCCACTGGGCACAGACGTCAATTCAACGTCTATTCCACGTTGAAATGACATAGACACAACGTTGATTAAACCAGTGTGTGCCCAGTGGGAAGTCTGCATTCATGTTCTGAAGAAAATTAGTTAGCCAGGCTACAGTAGGCTAATATATCCCCATTTGGGCTATACATTTCATTAGACTAATAGTAATGACTCATATGCATATAGGCTTCTATAAATTCGAACAGTGGCAAATTATAGGCTACATTTTCATGTTATAGCTTAAAATGTATGCCAATATGCTTTTCTTGGGTGCTTCTTCAGGGGCGGAATGGCCATCTGCCATTTCGGGCAAATGCCAGATGGTCAGGTTCATTGTTAGCCCAGTGGGCCAGTCAAACTTGTTTTGTTTAGGCGGGTAAAATAATCTGGCTAATTATGGGGGCCTCAAGGAAAAGAAGGGACCGGTGTGATAGAAATTCCAGGGACGATTTCTAGTCCCAGTCCGCCCCTCTGCTTGTTTGACATTGAAATTAATATATTTGGCCCACTATTCCCATATCTGTATCATTACTATCAACTGAACTGTGCTTGCACATTTTATATTGAGAGTGCCACAGTGAGTGAGACAGGCAACCTGATAGAGCCATCTACATGTAATCTTTCAACAACGGGAAGAGCCAGAGTGATGTCGGATGGAATGACAGTCATCATGGCACATCGCTTGTCTTCATCGTTTCAACCGAAAGGGGTGCTGTTGTAAGGAGACAAAGGTGGTGTCTTGTCCAGTGCAGGGAGATCGAAGGGTGGGACGAAGGGTAACCAAAGGGGAAGCCAGCGGCCCCCAAGGGGGGGCAGCGATAAGCAGGAAAGGCCGTGGGAGTCTAGGTAGACGGGTAGCAGGCATGACCAGACCGGAGCGACCAGCATGAGAGAGGGAAAGAAGGAAGGAAGGAGGGCAGTAAAAAGAAGAGCAGCATAATTGGATAGGAGCGTACAGAATGGATGGGGGGGAAGGCAGCGCAGATGCTCGGGTGTACTGGGGGCGGATCATGTGTAGTCGCTCAGAGCTGCTACCTGTCAATTACTGATTCTGCCTACTGACTCCTCAGGCTCAATGCTCTGGTGAGCGGCCAAAGTACAGTACACCATGTCCAAATATTTACCCTATCCAATAAGAAGACTGACATTTAATTATGTTGGACAATGGAGTGTGCTACTGCTGTGGCAGAAAGGAAGGAGGCTGCCAAACAGAGATCCAGGCGCCATATGTTACTTCTTGGTGAAGGGGGCGATGGAATAATGAGTTTGTCAAGGTTTTAAGCTATTCCACAGAGGAGAAGACAAATTGAAGATACAAACTAGTAGATATACGGTCATACTCATTGTATTTTAATTGAAAAACAAAAATAAAACATGCTATGTTTGATTTATATCCCCTTAACTCAGCGACATTGATATCATTGACATAGAAAGAAACATGTAATCTGGGCAGATACATTTGACAATGTGTACAAAACTGAATAAAATAGGTTATGGGATCAAATAGTATGATGAGACAAATACAATTATAAACTGAGTGGTTCGAGCCCTGAATGCTGATTGGCTGAAAGCCATGGTATATCAGACCGTATACCACAGGTTTGACAAAACATTTATTTTTACTGCTCTAATTACGTTGGTAACCAGTTTATAGCAATAAGGCACCTCGGGGGTTTGTGATATATGGCCAATATACCACGGCTAAGGGCTGTGTCCAGGCACTCCGCAATGCGTCATGCATAAGAATAGCCCTTAGCCGTGGTATATTGGAGATATACCACACCCTTATGCCTTATTGCTTAAAGATAGAATGTGAATGCAATAATTCAAGAAATCCATAAAACATTTTTTACAACCTAATTGTTTTATATATAAAACAATACTGAGACAAAAACTTGTAGTATTGTAATACTTATAAACACAAGTATTGTCTTATTATAATATCTTGCATATTAAAAACAAACATAACATTAGTTTACAAATTATTAATTAAGACCTATTAAGATGATTAAGACCTAGATAATTAACTGAGATAAGCCGGCACACGGCAGCTTCCGATCTGCTCCTAAAACAAGATTATTATTGTAGGGTACGCTTCACTAAAATAGGGCTTTTAAGACCCCATTTAAACACTTATCAGTGTTTCATTAACACTTATCAATGGTCACACTGTAGATAGCTACTACTGTCCTCTCTCACAATGCCAATTACAACCCAATACAATACTGTTCCATGCAATCCAGCTTTCACTGGACTCCTCAAGCTGGTCCCTAGAATTTGGCATACTGTATGTATCATCTTACTTAGAGGGCATATCTTAAGGAGGTTAGGTTAGCTTAGCTTATCTGAGGGCTATACTTACATACTGTACAATATATCTAATAATATGATACATGTTGATAACTATTTCTGTAGCATGCTTGCAGAGGACATGCAACTTTGACCCAGTCAAAGGATTATGGCGGGATGAATATACATGGTTTCAGAGGTATTTTTTTTTGCCTTTTCATACACGCTGTGGTTGGCATCTCTGACTGACGGATTATCGCTGGCATTGGCATGGAAACAGAAACTCTTTTTAGGGACACATTTTTAAAAACACTATTGTGTTGCAGATTGCCCTAGCATGCTTCATGCAGGGAATATGCCGTTCCCCCCCTCCCCGGTCTTTTGGGATTTACAGAAAGGGTCTAATATTTCAGGCCCTCGGCTCTGACTCTAAAAATAAGAAGCCATGTTATGATACCTTCTCCAGTGGATCAGGTGGTAAATGAGCAAGGAAATACTGTGGGCCAGCATCTTAGCATTAGGTCAACCTGATGCCTGTGTGTCACATTCTGGAGGGGGGAGGCAAGAAGGACAGTGGGAGTTTCACCTGGTTTAATGTTTGCTATGGCTGTCGGTCAAATGCTCTGGGGAAACAGTGTAAGGTCTGTCTTAAGTGGGTTCCTGCAGATCGGGATCTTAGTAATGCTCAATACATGTGTTCTTTGTATGTTTTCGTGTTGTCTGTTAAAATAAAATAAAAAGTCATTTAACAACACTTAATTCTCTCTCACACACACACACACACACACACACACACACACACACACACACACACACACACACAACCTGTGTACAGACCCGTGAGCATTTCGGGGCTATTGGGGGATAGGGCGGGCGGCAGGGTGTTGAGGAGCAGGAGGTTTGAAATGACCACTCAGCGTTTTTAGGGCATGTGCATGCAGAAGACTGGGTTACTAGTGCTGGTTGGGAGTCCGGGGCTATTTCAGTGTGTGTGTGCGAGAGAGAGAGAGAGAGAGAGAGAGAGAGAGAGAGAGAGAGAGGGGTATGCCTGCTTGCGTCCCAGTGAGTGGGTGGTGAGGGGACCGAGCTGGGAAAAAAAGAGTCTCACCCCCTCTCCTCATCATTGAAAGGCACACTCCCCTCAGCTGAAGCCAGAGAGGGAGAGAGGTGAGAGGGTGAGAGGGGGAGAGGAGAGAGAGAGGGAGAGGGAGAGGAGAGAGAGGGGGAGAGGAGAGAGGGGCAATGCCCTCACTAAACTTAAGCATCAATGCAGCCCTTTGATAATACCATATAACACGCATCTAAATAATTATGTAGCAACTAGTGAACTAACTTTTAATACTATAATGCACTGTCACAAAGTGTATTGTGTTATTAATATGTGATTACATATCTCTATGAGGGCTGCCATACCTGCAGCTATCTCCAGTGAATTGTAGCCCAGGATTCACAGCAGTAGAAGCCGGTCAGTGGAGAGGTACCCAGAAAACGCCCTCACTATCCACTTGAAAGCAATACGCAACCTGAGGGTACGTTTACAACCACACAACTGTTAGACACTGTTGCATCGTGCTTTCATGTACCATCTTCTGGGTCCAAATGTGCTGTATATTTGCACATGTACCTTTTATATCTGAATGAAAGACAACCAATTGTATTCCTCCATATTTGAACGTATGATGCCGGCTCCCTCTATACTATTTCATGTGTATTTCTACCTTAAGTCGCTTTTGTTGTCATCAGGTGGGTGTAGCTGGTGTAAAGAGTCAGGCGCGGGAGAGCAGAGATGAGTGGACTAAGCACTTTACTAGGCAATGTCAAAATACAGAACGCACCCGTGTCATAAAACAAATGCCCAAAAACCCAAGTAAGGTAGCACAAAGTACAAAATAACCGCACAATACAGGCTGCACAAAGCACGGGTGAAACCATACAACCCGGCGTAACAACATGCCAAAACAAACAATTCCCCACACAGACATGGGGGGAACAAAGGGTTAAATGGACAACAGTAATGAATGAAAATGAAAACCAGGTGTGTGTGAAAACCAGACAAAACAAATGGAAAATGAAAAGTGGATCGGCGATGGCTAGAAGACCGGTGACGTCGACCGCCAAACGCCGCCCGAACAAGGAGAGGAACCGGCTTCGGTGGAAGTCGTGACAATTGTTCTAATTTCCTACAACCGCCAAACTCTTCTGACCGTCTGGATCACACAATCGAGACGAACGAAGCAAGCACCCATGTACAAAGGGCTTAACTGTTATGGGATCACACAATCGAGACGAACGAAGCAAGCGCCCATGTACAAAGGGCTTAACTGTTATGGGATCACACAATCGAGACGAACGAAGCAAGCGCCCATGTACATAGGGCTTAACTGTTATGGGATCACCAGATCGAGACGAACGAAGCAAGCGCTCCTGTACAACGGGTTTAACTGTTATGGGATCACGCGATCGAGACGAACGAAGCAAGCGCCCCTGTACAACGGGCTTAACTGTTATGATATCACACAATCGAGGCGACCAAAGCAAGCGCCCCTGTACAACGGGTTTAACTATTATGTGATCACACAATCGAGACGACCGTAGCAAGCACCCCTGTAAAAAGGGCTTAACTGTTATGTGATCACATGATCGAGACAACCATAGCAAGTGCCAGCTAAGAAGAGAAAGAAAAGAAGGCTTCCGAGCGAGGCTGAAACGTCGAGCAAAACATCCTTCTGTTCCTGGTATTATTCTGGCTAATGTCCGATGACGGGATAATAAAGTGGACGAACTCAAGAGTGCAGCTAACATCACAACGAGACATCAAGGAATGCTGTGTTTTTGTCTTCAAGTAAAGATGGCTGACGGAAACTACTCCGAACTCCGCTATTCAACAAGATGGGTTCTCCATTTTTCTCATGGATCGAACAGCGGCCTATGACAAGAGTAAGGGGGAAGAGCTTTCTCTTCTTGGTGTAATGATGTGGAAGTGAACTCAAGCTCCTGCTCACTCAATCTGGAGTTTCGGATGCTAAAATGCCGGCCCTACTATCTGCCGAGGGAATTCACATCTGTTATCAACACCAATGTTTACATACAGCCACAAGACAACACCACGGTGATACTCAGCAGACTGGATGAGTTCATTAGCCAGCAAGAATCCTCTCACCCAGAAGCAGTCTTTATCATCGCAGGATATTTAATCTAGGTAAACCTAAAACAAGTCCTTCCAAAATATCAGAAGCATGTCTCCTGTCTCACGCGAGAGCTACGCGTACTAGACCATGTTTACATAAACATCCACAACAATCCTCCACCCCCTACTTCGGCCAATCAGATCCTATATCTCTGTTCCTACTCTACGCCTACAAACAGCTACTCAAGAGGACCTACCAACAGACAGAATAGTGAGGCGCTGAACAGAGGAGGTGGACTCAATGCTGCAGGATTGCTTTGATGGTATTGATTGGAATATGTTCAAAGATTCATCCACGCAGGACTCATCCTTTATCATCAATGGATTAGACATCATCAGTCACAGGTTTCATCAGGAAATGTGTTGATGATGTTGAACCTACAATAACAATCCGGACATACCCCAACCAAAAACCCTGGATTAACAGTGACATCCGCGCTGACGGCCCGTACTGCAGCATTCATCACCGGTGACATTGATGTGTACAAGGCAAGCAGGCGCAAGCTCCGAAAATCCATTAGGGACGCAAAAAGATCAAATAAAATATAGTCAAACCGGAATCAGAGTATGACAACTAAGACGTGCAGCGCATGTGGCTTACCGGCTTTACGGACTACAAAGGAAAATCCAGCCGTGTGATGTCCATCGAGGCTTCACTCCCAGACAAGCTTAATACATTTTATGCTTCGAGGCAGACAATACTGAACTAACCAGGAAGACTCTCGCTGCTCTGGACAACCATGTGATTTCGCTCTCTGAGGCTGACGTGAGGGAAACTCTCAAGAGTGAATACTCACAAAGCCGTTTGCCCAGATGACCCCGATGTGACATAATATACTAGCCTAAACACTATATACAGTGCCTTCAGAAAGTATTCACACCCTTGGACTTATTCCACATTTTGTTGTGTTACAGCCTGAATGAAATTACCCATCTACACATAATACACCATAAAACATTTTTTTTTTAATGTTTGCTCATTTATTGAGGATTCAAACCCCTGAGTCCATACTTTGTAGAAGCACCTTTGGCAGCAATTACAGCTGGGAGTGTTTCTGGGTAAGTCACTGAGAGTTTTGCCACACCTGGATTGTGCAACATTTCCCCATCATTCTTTTCAAAAGTCTTCAAGCTCTGTCAAATTGGTGGTTGATCATTGCTAGACAACCATTTTCAGGTCTTACCATACATTTTCAAGTAGATTTAAGTCAAAACTGTAATTCGGCCACTTTGAACATTCAGTGTCTTTTTGGTAAGCAATTCCAGTGTAGATTTGGCCTTGTGTTTTAGTTTATTGTCCTGCTGAACGGTGAATTAATCTCCCAGTGTCTGCTGGAAAGCAGACAGAACCAGGTTTTCCTCTAGGATTTTGCCTGTGCTTAGCTCCATTCCGTTTTTTTTTATCCTCAAAAACTCCCCAGACCATAACGATTACAAGCATACCCATAACATGATGCAGCCACCACTATGCTTGAAAAAATGGAGAGTGGTACTCAGTAATGTGTTCTATTGGATTTGCCCCAAACATAACACTTTGTATTCAGGAAAAAAGTTAATTGCTTTGCCACATTTATTTACAAACAGAATGTATGTTTTGGAATATTTTGTACAGGCTTCTTCCTTTACACTCTGTCAATTAGTTTAGTATTGTGGAGTAACTACAATGTTGATCCATCCTCAGTTTTCTCCTATCACAGCCATTAAAGTCTGTAACTGTTTTAAAGTCACCATTGGCCTCACGGTGAAATCCCTGAGCAGCTTCCTTTGTCTCCGGAAACTGAGTTAGAAAGGAAGCCTATATCGTTGTAGTGACTGGGTGTATTGATACACCATCCAAAGCGTAACTGATAATTTCACCATGCTCAAAGGAATATTGAATGTATTTTTTATATACCCATCTACCAATAGATGCCCTTCTTTGCGAGGCTTTGGAAAACCTCCCTGGTCTTTGTGGTTGAATTTGTTTGAAATTGACTGCTCGACAGAGGGACCTTACAGTGTGGTGTACAGAGATGAGGTAGTCATTCAACAATCATGTTAAACACTATTATAGCACACAGAGTGAGTCCATGCAACCTATTATGTGACTTAAGCAAATGTTTACTCCTGAACTTATTTAGGCTTGCCATAACAAAGGGGTTGAATACTTATCGACTCAAGACATTTCAGCTTTTAATTTTTTATTAATTTGTAAAAAGAATGATCTAAAAACATAATTCCATTTTGACGTTATGGGGTATTGTGTATAGGCAAGTGACAAAACAATCTCAATTTAATCCATTTTAAATTCAGGCTGTAACACAACAAAATGTGGAAAAAGTCAAGGGGTGTGAATACTTTCTGAAGGCACTGTACTGACAAAAGTACATATCACAGCATTTTACAGGTCGTGGAGGGACCTACAATTTCTTTGGGCAGAATGACTGTGAGAAGGTCAATTCTGGTGACATTTTAAAAAGACATCTAAAATATAATTTCCCCCTCCAGAAATGAGCCCAATAACATATTGGTCCATATTATCAGGCAGGTGTGCTATTCAGCAAAAAGCATCAACGTTAGCCCAACTGATGCAGTATAGTGGCTATAAATAGGCTGAGGGTTGCTATCTGCATTTACCTCATTGGGCTAATCATTAGCTAGATCGCAAACTCTAAACATTGTCTTGTTGCTAGTTAAATAAGTGTTGTGACCCTAAAAAGCTATGTGCTCCTCCCTCTTTTAACAGTGGCCATCAACTGCTTTCAGAGGTGTGTTTTCCGGAGACTGCATTCTTAAGAATGTTGTACAATGACAGGGCGTGCATGTTTCTCTCGCTGTGGGGTACTTGCAGTTTGAAAGCACCTTGAGATTAATATTATTGTCTCGAATAGAATGCGGCAAACTGACCATACTATTATTGCACCATTCATTACAGCTCAACACTTTGCTCCTCACTCCACCTCCCCGGCACGTGTGAATATCCTACTCTAAACCTACTGTACGTTTGAGTGCCTTCTCCGTATCTTTATTCCTGCAAATTACTGAGATTTTATTCCATTGAGCTTATTTCATTATTCCTTATATTATTGTCGAGGGTGAACCTGCATGTAAGCATTTCATTGTACTGTGTACCATGCGCATTCTGTGCATATGACAAATAAACTTGACTTGACTTAAAGCCACGTTATTTTTACTCGTTATTCGTTATTCGTTATTTACTGTGTATTTATTCCTCGTGTCACTTTTTCAAATTAACTTTTTATCTTTATCTCTGCATTGTTGAAAAAGGTTCCGTAAGTAAGCATTTCACTGTTACTCTACACATGTTGTTTACGAAGCATGTGACAAAGAACATTATATTTTATATGAAGCCACATTAATTTCCAAAGCCACAAAATAACGTGTTTGCGGTATTTTGCCACTAGATGGAGGCATTGCTTAAAATACTGCCTAATTTCGAAAGAGTTTAAAAAAGGTTGGCGTACGTGTGTGTGCGTGTGTGTGTGTGTGTGTGCATACTCATGGCTGGATCTGTAGCAGCCTCTCAAACTTGAGGCACAGAAACACACACCACACACACACACACACACACACACACACAGAAACACACACACACACACAGAAACACTGAACCATACTAACACAGTTAACCAAACACTTAACCAACCAAGACAACATACTTTAGTGAATACATAAACACATATGCATAGAAGCACAAATATGAACAGAGAAGAGACAGACAACTCTCAACTCTCATTTTCGCTCTTTAATTTCTCTCTTTCTCTCTCCATCTCCCCCTCTCTCTCTCAACTCAATTAAATTCTCTCTCTCTCCCCCATCTCCTTTTCTCTCTCCCTCTCAATTTCAATTCTCTCTCTATGATGATCACTTTGTGCATCTCTCTTTCACTCTCAGCCTGTCTCTCTCTCAGCCTGTCTCTCTCTCAGCCTGTCTGTCTCTCAGCCTGTCTCTCTCTCAGCCTGTCTGTCTCTCAGCCTGTCTCTCTCTCAGCCTGTCGGTCTCTCAGCCTGTCTCTCTCTCAGTCTGTCTGTCTCTCAGCCTCTCTTTCTCTGATTTCAGATGGTATCATGATATAGAAGGTAGAAAACACATGTAACATACATTGACAAACCATGGAATGGGATGACACCTGGCACTGTTGTAGCTAAGGTGCTCCAAGACAGCAGTGTCTTCAAAAAAACATAGCAACACCTATGGAGATACACACACACACACACACACAAAGTATACACACACACACAGTATACACCCACTCACGCACATACACATTTGTACTTCCGCTTCCCTGATACACACGAATATGCTATTTGGTCAGTGGCAAATTACTCAGAGTTTCTTCGTTTCACTCAAGGAGAAAGAATTATTATTTTAAACGTCTGCATAGCCTTGCTCCAGCATTCCAGGATCTACTGAGGAGAAATCACAGGGAAAATACCAGAAACTCAAGTGGCAGCTTCGATTCTTCTGACGACAAAATGAGAGGAGTTTTTAGATGGTAATTTAATCTTCTCTTCCGATTGGGAAGATTACTCAATTCAGATTCAATTACTTAGACCCACTTGTTTTTCAGTATGTTCAGAAAATTGTACAGCCTGCTCAATCAACCGCTCAATCCCCCCAAAAATGTATCAACCGATTTTCTCAGTTAACGTTGTTGAGTCACGGCAGATGGGGACTGTGTTTGAACGGCAGAGCTGGGGTCAATTCCAGTCAGTAAAATAGGACGTGGAATTTCCTACATTGGAGTGCAGTTCAACTCTTAATTGCACATAAAATGGAATTGTGTCTGATGTACTGCCTCTTTTATGAGTATACCCAGACGTGTGCCGTATGTTGGCAGAATTCTTCAACTGCCTAGCGAGTTTACAAACAGTCAATATTGATAATGTTGTGGTTTATCGGGTCACACCTGGGCCGAGCTGATAAGCCACCATAGAGATGGCGTAACCTTTCGTGCCACCACCACCCAGTAAACCGCTCGCAAGATTTGCCGAAATAGTCACTATCTTTCACTGAAACACAGAGTAAACAAATAAACAAATCCTGTTGTAGCAAACTGGCTCAAATTAAGATCCTACATCTGTACAAATGTGTGTGTAACTATACACTCTTAAAAAAAAAAGTGTTAAATAAAACTTAAAAGTGTTTTTTTGGCTGTCCCCATAGGGGACCCTTTGAAGAACCCTTTTTGGTTCCAGGTAAAACCCTTTTGGCTCCATGTAGAACTCTTTTGGGTTCCATGTGGAACCCTTTCCAAAGGGTACTACATGGAACCCAAAAGGGTTCTACCTGGAACCAAAAAGTGTTATCCTGTGGAGACAGCCGTAGAACCCATTCAGAGCCCTTTTTTCTAAAACTGTATGTGTTAGAATGGAAGGTTGTGTATGTAGGAGAGGGAGTAGTTTAGTCTAGTGGTATTAATATACATGTCCATGTTATTATTATAACCATTATGTAAATGCTCTAACACCCCCTACACAGATAACACTCCAACTACTGTATGGATGTGTTTACTTATGTCTAGTGTTACAAAGACATGGTAATGGTATGGAGTCATACTGCTGAGTGTTTGATAGAGAGAAAGAGGGAAGCAGAGAGAGAGTAGAGTGGGAGAGAGACAGGGAAAGCAAGTCGGAGAGAGAGAGAGAGAGAGAGAGAGAGAGAGACAGAGAGAGAGAGAGACAGAGACAGAGACAGAGAAATGAAAGAGGGAAAATTAGTCACCCTCACCTGATCCTGGAAATCTTCAAACACAAAGTAGTAGTCATCATTATTTTGAGTTATTTTCCAATCCTGGAGAAAACAAAGCATAATTGGGAGCAAAATCAAGGTAGAAGAAATAAATACCTGACACATCACTACTATACTAAACTAAAATATAAACGCACCATGGAACAATTTCAACGATTTTACTGAGTTACAGTTTATGTAAGGAAATCAGTCAATTGTAATAAATTAATTTGGCCCTAATCTATGGATTTCACGACTGGGCAGAGGCTCAGCCATGGGTGAGCCAGGGAGGGCATAGGCTCACCCACTGGGGAGGCAGAACCAGCCAATCAGAATGAGTATTTCCCCACAGACAGAAAAACTCCTCCGTTTTATCAGCTGTCCGGGTGGCTGGTCTCAGACGATCCCACAGGTGAAGAAGCCGGATGTGGAGGTCCTGGGCTGGCGTGGTTACACATGGTTTGCGGTTGTGTGGACGGTTGGACGTACTGCCAAATTCTCTAAAACGACGTTGGAGATGGCTTTTGGTAGAGAAATTAACATTCAATTCTCTGGCAACAGCTCTGGTTGACATTCCTGCAGTCAGCATGCCAACTGCACGCACCCTCAAAACATCTGTGGCTTTGTGTTGCACATTTGTTACTCGTTTCAGGAAACTAGGCGCATGTCACGCTCAAGCATCACTACTTCACAGGAGAGGCATTTGAATGTAAACATATATTTTTGATCAAAATGCGTTTTTTGGCAGAAATGCCTTCTGGAACATGTGAACTTCCATGTGCCTTAACTTCTTAGGGAGCGGCAGGTGAGTTGACGGTTTTGGAGAGTCTGGCGTGCCCAAAGCAAAATGCCTGCCACTCAGGCTCAGAAAATAGGATATGCACATAATTAGTACTATTGGATAGGAAACACTCTGAGGTTTCTAAAAGTGTTAACATAATGTCTGTGAGTATAACAGAACTCATTTAGCAGGCGAAAACCAGAGAAAAATCTATCCGGAAATCAGTTTCTGGTGACCTATTGCTCTGTTTGACACACTCCCTATTGAATCCATTTGTAACCAGGACTGAGACTGCAGTACCTATGGCTTCCACTAGATGTCAACAGTCTATATACAAAGCTAGCGCCCCACCACTTGTAAAGAACATAGCTGATGATGAGAAAAAAACACACAGTATCAAATACATCAAACACATGGTTTCTATGTGTTTGATGCCGTTCCATTCACTCCGTTCCAGCCATTATTATGAGCCGTCCTCCCCAGCAGCCTCCACTAAATTCAAGATAGCAGCATTCATTCCATGTTTGCCCTCTTATAATACGATACGATAATCTATCTGAATCTACGAAGTAAGCCTACTGTCTGATGTCCTTAAATCACCTTGTGTGTTTTGTTATTTATGTGCTCGTTGACATTGACCTGACAGTGATTTATTCAGACAAGGAGACAAGGTTAGTGCAACGGGAAGTACTTTGACACTTCTCACCACATAGTTACTTAACATAAGACATGTCTCCGGTCTGAGATGAGCTATCATAAAAGAACGAAGGGGACAGAAGACAGGCAGGAAAAAAGGGATACAACTTAAACTCTGACAGACTTCAAGCACTTTGGAAATGAGAGAATGGCGGGGAGGAAAGTTGAGATGGGGTTTGGGTTGCTCGTCCGAGTCAAGAGGTAGGGCTTCCCAGACATATTCAAAACACAAAGATGAGATTTTAAATTCTCTGGATATCGTCAATTTGAGACATTAACATTTCCTTTAAAACATTAACAAATAACTATCTTATTTTACTGTCTTAGATATGAGGGTAATTTCAATTCACACACTAATTAAGATATTGAGCAATATCATTTATTTGTAACTTACATTTTCTTTTTATTGTAACTCAAACTTGACATTCACATCAACTTTCCTCCCTATCCTTTGAATGAGATGGCAAATATATCCACAACAAATATTTCTTTCGGATTGACGTTTCAGACCCTTGACATTCCAACTTAACTGCTTTGTCATGCTTGATTTACAGTACCTTAGGGACATTGAGTATACATTGAGGCCTCTGTGCCTCAAGCCAGCTGTAAGAGACTGTACTTAAGGAGGCTATGCCATACATAGTGGGTGAGGAATGGCCGCCCACCACCACCTCCATCCATCCCCCCGTGGAAAGCCCTGTCTCCTGGGCGAGGTCCCTTAAAGGCGCCCATCCATTAGCCTGTCTGCGCTAGACAACATTTACCCTTACTAACACGAAGGACTGGGGGATGCATGCAGGCTACAGTATGTCACCAACTGGGAATGAGATTTGATGGATGGTTGATATCTGGGACATAGTGGGCGTGTTCTGTAACCTCTTAGGGCTAGGGAGCAGTGTTCGGAAGTACGGAGAGTCTGACGTGCCCAAAGTAAACTGCCTGTTACTCAGGCCCAGAAGCTAGGATATGCATATCATTGGAAGTATTGGATAGAAAACACTCTGAAGTTTCTAAAACTGTTAAAATAATGTCTGTGAGTATAACAGAACTGATATGGCAAGCAAAAACCAGATGAAAATCCATCCAGATCTTTTATTTTTCAATGACTCCCTATTGACTATACATGACAATAGCTCCCAGATTGCAGTTTCTATGGCTTCCACTAGATGTCAACAGTCTTTAGACATGGTTTCAGGCTTGTTTTTTGAAAAACTAATAAGAAATTGTAGTTTATCCAGGTGGCTCATGATTAGGACACTAGTGTTTTGGCGCGCGTGAATGGGGTGCGCGCTCTTCGTTATTTCTCTTCCTTATTGAACATACTATTCTCCATCTGAAATATTATCGTTTATTTAGATATTAGACAACCTGAGGATTAATTAGATTTTTGATTTTGTAATGCCTGTGCTGGTTTGAATAATATGTTGGAGGTGGGGCGCTGTCCTCAGACAATCGAATGTTCTGCTTTCGCCGTAAAGCCTATTGTAAATCCGACAACGTGGTTTGATTACCAAGATTCTAAGCTTTTGAATAACGTATAACACTTGTATTTTCATGAATGTTTAATATTACGTTTTTTGCTCTGCAATTTCACCGGATATTGTCAAATCGATCCCGGTAACGGGATCCGATCCGTAGAGGATGGTGGTGATTGGTTAATACAACCTGGAGGCTGTCCTTGAAGACGTCTAGGTTACGCTCTAGTAACATAAAGCTCTGTGCATTGACACAATATCCCGAGTGTCCTTCCATGTCAATCAATAGCTCCATGTCACACTAGACTCCAGACAGTGCTACACATAGAGTAACTCTGTTTATCCTACTGTCAAACCTGGTGAAGGGGATACTCTCCAGACCTCCTCTGGATCCCTATAATCTCCTCGAGGATCAATCTTGCCACGGCAGGGGCCTTGTTTGATCGGGCCTGCGGCAAGGCGGAGGTCCCTTCCCTGGGTTATACAAACACGGGGGGCAAGGCCATTTGCCACACAGGGAGCCCTCTTGTTTAAGCTAACTTTGCTAAATCGCACCCGTTTGATTACGTTGGCGGTCACAGCGCCCCGGGACGAGTTACGGCAGGATGGGGTAAACACAAGCCTAGCTAATTTATTATGGCCCAAGGATGGCATCCAACTGTAGATACCTGTCCGGTGAACTAGGCCTATGGCGTTCAGTATAATGAAAGATGTATGTGCGTATCTACATATACAGTGCGTGAACATTGTCTAATGTCTATGGAATGAAGATAATTTTTTCCAGGGTTGATGGTTCAATCAACTGCAAGGCTTCCAAAATATTGATGCATGCAAAACTTTTTTTTTTACTGGAGAGCCTATTTGAAGCTACGTAGGTGGTAACGTTCATAAACATATTAGAATCTATAAACAGAAAGTATTCACGCCCCTTGACTTTTTCCACATTTTGTTGAATTAAACATTTACTCAATTTCGATTTTGTGTCCCCGGCCTACACACAATAACCCATTATGTCAAAGTGGAATGTGTGTGTGTCAAATCAAATCAAATGTATTGGTCAGGTAAACATATTTTGCAGATACAATCGTTGTTGTAGCGAAACGCTTGTGTTTCTAGCTACAACAGTGCAGTAATACCTAACAATACACGCAAATCCCCAAAATGTAAAGAAAGGAATTAAGAAACATGTAAATATTAGAATGAGCAATGTTAGAGTCCGGAATATAAATATATATGTATAGGATGGTGTGTATAGACATTATGGACAGTATATGAATAGAAAAGGTGTGTACAGCAGTAGTTATATAGGATGGTGTGTATAGACAGTATGGACAGTAGTTATATAGGATGGTGTGTATAGATAGTAGTTATAAAGGATGGTGTGTATAGACATTATAGACAGTAGTTATACAGGATGGTGTTTATAGACAGTATAGACAGTAGTTATATAGGATGGTGTGTATAGGATGATGTGTATAGACAGTATAGACAGTAGTTATATAGGATGGTGTGTATAGACGTTATGGACAGTAGTTATATAGGACGGTGTGTATAGACAGTATGGACAGTAGTTATATAGGATGGTGTGTATAGACGTTATGGACAGTAGTTATACAGGATGGTGTGTATAGACATTATGGACAGTAGTTATTAAGGATGGTGTGTATAGACAGTAGTTATATATAGGATGGTGTGTATAGACAGTATGGACAGTAGTTATACAGGATGGTGTGTATAGACAGTATAGTGAGTAGTTATATAGGATGGTGTGTATAGATAGTAGTTATATAGGATGGTGTGTATAGACGTTATGGACAGTAGTTATATAGGATGGTGTGTATAGACAGTATGGACAGTAGTTATATAGGATGGTGTGTATAGGATGGTGTGTATAGACAGTATGGACAGTAGTTAAATAGGATGGTGTGTATAGACGTTATGGACAGTAGTTATAAAGGATGGTGTGTATAGGATGATGTGTATAGACAGTATGGACAGTATATGAATAGAAAAGGTGTGTAGTAGTTACAGTGCCTTACACCCCTTCACTTTTTCCATATTTTGTTGTGTTACAAACGTGACTGTAGCCCTTTTCTGCAGTCAGAAACCTAGTGACCTCATGGGTGTAATGTTATTCATATTTTTCATAATTCCAGTATTAAGAACTTTTTCCATTTTTTTCATGCCTATAATCTGGTGTTTCTATGTCAACCGGTTTTGTTATATTTCAGTCTTCTGTGATGTATATAAAGTGTAATATTGGGCTGCAAACTCGAACTTCAATACATTTAAACTTTTACATTACATATCTGACATGGTACAGGTGCCTTCTTTCTTTTAAGCCCATAACCATGTGTGTGAGGTTTATACTTTTGTTTCAAAGTAGATTTGTTTAAGACTACCCAGAATCACTCTGTGTGACCCTGATTTAGCCCAATGGAGTAAATTGTTCAAATTGATTCTATTTAGATGTTTTGTCAGTGGCCTACACACGATACCTCTTTGAAATTATGTTTTTAATTTTTTTTTACAAATTAATAAAAAATGAAAGGCTTAAATGTCAATATGTATTCAACCTCTTTGTTATGGCAAGCCTAAATAAGTTCAGGAGTAAACACAAGTCACATAATAAGTTGCATGGACTTATTCTGTGTGCAATAATAGTGTTTAACATGCACCTAATAAAGTGGCGGTTGAGTGTATGTATGCAGGCCCTTGTAATTGCTTTTCCAATACTGAGGAAGACGAGGAAGACATGGTGGTCAAAGGAATGGCAGGGGGACAAGCACCCATTCTGAGAGGTGGTCGTGGGCCTTGTTTGAGAGGTGTGGAAGAACGTGGTAGAGGACAAGGCCACGGACCAAGACAGCGACAGCAACAGCAAAGAGTGTCCAATGAAATCCAAGCAATAGTTGTAGACCGTGTCGTAAATCATGGCATGACAATGACTGAGGCAGCTACAATGATTCAACCAAATCTCAGAAGATCAATGTGGCCTCAATCATCAGAACTTTCCGCAATGAGAACCAATGAGAGTCTTCAGCATGCACTAAACATTAGGCTACTCTCAATTGTCAAATGACTGTATACTGCATGCCAATGTGGTGATGTGACTAAATGTGATGTGATGGTGATGTGGTGATGTGACTAAATGTGTTCTTACTGTAATTTTCCCTGCAGAATTTAGACTATTCTGACTGACAAAAATTATGAATGATCAACAAGATCGGGCTGTGATGACGACATGTTCAACAATGTGGAAGCCATAAGTTTGCCGACTATTGCAGGCATGCTGAAAAGGCACCAGGTGTCTCTGAAACAGCTATACCGTGTGCCTTCTGAAAGAAATGCAGACAGAGTGAAGCAACTGAGGACTGAGTATGTTCAGGTATGTTCAGGTATGTTCAGGTATGTTCAGGTATGTTCAGTTATGTTCAGTTATGTTCAGGTATGTTCAGTTATGTTCAGGTATGTTCAGGTATGTTCAGTTTCAAGATGCCTGTTGTGAACATTCCCCCAGAAATTCATTGTAATCAGTAATTCTCTTTCCAAAATGTATTTTTAGGGGGGGGTGGAGCCGGATGCTGATGAAAAACCATCACAAATTGCTCTTTTTAAATGAGGCAGGCTTCAACCTGGCCCAGACAAGGAGGAGAGGTCGGAATTTCATTGGCCAGCGGGCAACCATCCAAGTACCTGGACAACGTGGTGCCAACATCACCATGTGTGCGGCTATATCGGAAGATGGTGTTGTGGGACGCAGACCTCGTATTGGATCATATAATGCAGCTCTCCTTCTTACCTTCCTTGATGAGCTAAATCAGGTCTGTAGAGCTGATGGCGTGACCTATGTCATTGTGTGGGATAATGTCAGGTTCCACCATGCTCAAATGTTGCAAGCATGGTTTCAGGCCCATCCACAATTTACCACCCTGTACTTACCCCCATACTCTCCTTTCCTTAACCCAATTGAGGAATTCTTCTCCACATGGAGGTGGAAGGTATATGATAGGCGCCCTCACGAACAAGCCACCCTTCTCCAGGCCATGGATGACGCATTGCAATGACATCACGGCAGACCAGTGTCAGACCTGGATTCGCCATGCCCGAAGGTTCTTCCCAAGATGTTTGGCTAATTAATACATCCATTGTGATGTGGATGAGAACCTGTGGCTAAATCCACAAGACAGGGTTGATGGACATATAGAACTACAGTAATCAACCCTTTGTTTTGCTTTTTACAGTAAGCCAGGTGAGGAACACTGCAGTTGACATTTACTGTAGTTTAAAAAAATTATTGTAGCAAATTATTTTTGCTTTGACTCAAAGCTATGTTGTGATTTTATTGTATTTCATCAATACATTTCAGATTTTGTTCAATGATTCCACTGTGTCTGTAGTATTCTCTCTACTAGTCCTTCTACAGTGATGTATTTACGTGTAGTACCATAATGAAACATACATCTCATATTTTGTACTACAATATTTAAATGATTGTACGAACAACTACACAGTGAAACTATCGGTATCTTGTTTGTGGCTGATATAAATTAATGTTCCTATAGTATTTCATGATAAATTTGTCATTTGAACCACTGATTCTGCGAGTGCAAGGTTTCTTTAAAGATACCAGATACAAGTGATGACCGTTTTGAGTTGTGTGTCTAGAGTTTTGAAAAATGACCACAAGGTTCTGAAATTAGTGCCAAAGTGATTGTAAGAAACTGTAAAATTGAAGAGGGTCCAGAGAGTGAACGGATCTTGGGAACCGCAGCATCTGTGTGTACCTGGCAGCTTCATACCGAACACAAGCAGACTGAGGGAACACCCACAGTAGCAGGTTCAACATCATTCTCTTTAACATTGACATAATGATATGTAAAATGTACAAAACACTGCTGACCAGTTAGTGTGTGTGTTTGTGTGTTTATGTGTGTGTGTGTGTTACCTCAGGCTCAGAGGTAGAGATGAAGATGAGAGTCCAGAGGTCAGCGCGTAAGCCGGCAGGACACCCCTGTCTACTGTACAGCTGGGCTGCTGCACTGTCCTGCTCACTCACCACTGGAACAGCACACACAGAGAGTAGGACATACATCAATAGAACACAGAGAGAGAATAGAACATACATCAATAGAACACTGAGAGAGAGAGTAGGACATACATCAATAGAACAGAGAGAGAGAGAGTAGGACATACATCAATAGAACACACAGAGAGAGAGTAGGACATACATCAATAGAACACACAGAGAGAGAGTAGGACATACATCAATAGAACAGAGAGAGAGAGTAGGACATACATCAATAGAACACAGAGAGAGAATAGGACATACATCAATAGAACACAGAGAGAGAATAGGACATACATCAATAGAACACAGAGCGAGAATAGGACATACATCAATAGAACACAGAGAGAGAGTAGGACATACATCAATAGAACACAGAGCGAGAGTAGGACATACATCAATACAACACAGAGAGAGAGTAGGACATACATCAATAGAACACAGAGAGAGAGTAGGACATACATCAATACAACACAGAGAGTAGGACATACATCAATAGAACACAGAGAGTAGGACATACATCAATAGAACACAGAGAG
>QNTS01005734.1:32943-56672 GCA_003317085.1 Hucho hucho
TGAGTGAGTGAGTGAGTGAGTGAGTGAGTGAGTGAGTGAGTGAGTAGTCTCCAAATGTCCCATTTTAATGTCAGGAAGACAAGTTCCAGAGAGGACCAACTGGCTATGTTACAACAACACAAAAAGAGAGACACACACTATTAAATCCCCAAAATGAACCATCTATATATCTTACCTTTCTTCCCAATGCGAGAATGCTCACTTTCAAACAAATCTGCCTGGTGATAGGAAACAGAGAGACAACAAAAATATATCATTTGTCAGCCTGAAGTGGATCCGTTTCCAGAACCGACTACTGGATCAGAAGGATTAGCAAACAGAACGCTCTGAATACAGTGCTATTTACATCCTTCTTAGACACACACATATTGTATGAGAGATGAAGGACGGCCAAATGGCAGGAGAAACAGCGACACAAACTGATAAAATATCAACTGAGCAGTTCCTTCTTAATCCAGCTTTATTTCTGTATTTGCTAGATAAAAAAAATAATGTCTCTGATAATTTTGACTGATTTACTGTAGAAATAGAAGTTCTACCAACTAGATATAGAATATGAGTTACCGGTAAATTATCCCAAATTCTCCATTTCAAGCTTTGTTAACAAGCCGAAAAGTATGTATTTTCATCATGACACAGAGCGCTAGCTCCATGTATGTTAGTCAAGTTTTAACTGGAGATATGTGAGTACGGTCATCAATTCCCAGACAAAACATAAAAATAGAGTCAACATCATTGAAACATACTAAACACCATCTGGGACCACGAGTAGGTCATAAATGATACTGCTCCACCCATTACATGCACAGTATGAATATAAACATGCAGACAAATAGTTCCTGTTCCCCTAAAGGATATCTCATGAATGATGATTCTACAGAGGCAGCAGAAATGTATGAATACACACACATATTGTGTTGTCGACACACACAGATGGTACAGGTCAAGTGTTTTTTTTTTAAATACAGTGCATTCAGAAAGTATAAAACATTTTTCCTCATCAATCTACACACCATACCCCATAATGACAAAGCTAAAACAGTTTTTTCAGACCCTTTACTAAGTACTTTGGCAGCAATTACAGCCTTGAGTATTCTTCTGTATGACGGTACAAACGTGGTACACCTGTATTTGCAGAGTTTCTCTCATTCTTCTCTGCAGATCCTCTCAAGCTCTGTCAGGTTGGATGGGTAGCATCACAGCACAGCTATTTTCAGGTCTCTCCAGAGATGTTTGATCAAGTTCAAGTCCGGGCTCTGGCTGGGCCACACAAGGACGTTCAGAGACCACTCCTGCGTTGTCTTGGCTGTGTGCTTAAGGTCCTTGTCCTGTTGGAAGGTGAACCTTCACCCCAGTCTGAGATCCTGAGCGCTCTGGAGTAGGTTTTCATCAAGGACCTCTCTGTACTTTGCTCCGTTCATCTTTGCCTCGATCCTGACTAGTCTCCCAGTCCCTGCCGCTGAAAAACATCCACACAGCATGATGCTGCCACCACCATGCTTCACTGTAGGAATGGTGCCAGGTTTCCTCCAGATGTCACGCTTGGCTTTCAAGCCAAAGCATTCAATCTTGGGTTCATCAGACCAGGAATATTTGTATCATGGTTTGAGAGTCCTTTAGGTACCTTTTGGCAAACTCCAAGAGGGCTGTCATGTGCCTTTTACTGAGGAGTGGCCACTCTACCATAAAGACCTGATTGGTGGAGTGCTGCAGAGATGGTTGTCCTTCTGGAAGGTTCTCCCATCTCCACAGAGGAACTCTGAAGCTCTGTCAGAGTGACCATTGGGTTCTTGGTCACCTCCCTGACCAAGGCCATTCTCCCCCGATTGCTCAGTTTGGTGGTTCCAAACGTCTTCCATTTGGGAATGATGGAGGCCACTGTGTTCTTGGGGACCTTCAATGCTGCAGAAATGTTTTGGTACCCTTCCCCAGATCTGTGCCTTGACACAATCCTGTCTCTGAGCTCTACGGACAATTCCTTCGACCTCATGGCTTGGTTTTTGCTCTGACATGCAACTGTGGGACCTTACATAGACAGGTGTGTGCCTTTCCAAATCATGTCCAATCAATTGGATTTACCACAGGTGGACTCCAATCAAGTTGTAGAAACATCTCAAGGATGATCAATGGAAACAGGATGCACCTGAGCTCAATTTCAAGTCTCATAGCAAGGGGTCTGAAAACGTATGTAAATAAGGTACTTCTGTTTTATATTTTTTATACATTTGCAAAAATTTATAAAAACCTGTTTTCGCTTTGTCATGATGGGGTATTGTGTGTAGATTATTTAATCCATTTTAGAATAAGGCTGTAACGTAACGCAATGTGGAAAAAGTCAAGGGGTCTGAATACTTTCTGAATGCACTGAATATTTCCCTACTTTATTATGTTCTCCTANCCCCCCCCCCCCTCTAGGGGTGCCACCCGGCATCCCACCTGGGCAAACCGGCCGAGACATGGGCGCTAGGTAAGCCGGTTGGGGCGTGGATGCCCAATGAACCGGCAGGAGCATGGGAGCCTGGCGAGCCGGCTGAGGCATGGAAGCCCGACGATCCGGTGGAGTGTGACGTGGGATGGAAACCTGCCGAGCCAACCGAGGCAAGGAAACCTCTCGAGCCAGCTAGGGCGTGGAAGCCCGACGGGCTGGTTTAGGCACCCCCGGGTCCATCGGCGGCGGAATCCACCCCGACGTTACCAACAAAACAAAAAACTCCTGGACCGGCTGGGCGAACAAGAACTGACGATCCGGCTGAGGCCCGACGTGGGATGGGTGCCATCCGAGCCAACCGGGGCAAGGAAACCTCTCGAGCAAGCTGGGGCATGGAAGTCCGACGAGCTGGCTAGGCACCCCCGGTTCCATCGGCGGCGACCCAGAGGTTGCCAGTCTGAATGTTTAATGAAACCCACTTACCTCCAGAAAGCCTTTGGGGGCATAGGCGGGCCTGAAGGCTGAGATTTGTAGAGAGCCCAAGACAGAAGAACATATGTCATAGTTGCTTTTGATAATAACATCATAATAATAATAACAATAATAATGTAGTCATAAAATAGTCATCGTGTAATTACAACATAGCAGAGATGCTCGGGTGGATGTTAGCAACAGGTCTGCAGCTGGTGTTGGTGACCATTGAATAGAATATGTGTTGCCAATTCATTTTGATGTCCAATGGAAAACCTGGCATAACATCTTCACTGGAAGGAAGATTCCCAGTCTTCAGTCCAAGTCAAGTGCATGGTCCATCCAGAAAGAGGGCATGTTAAGGTTGGGAGAAGTGTTCCACTCGTTATCGGAGCCAGACGAGGCCCAGGAGTCTGGTTATCCTCTGGATTCACAAGGCCTGCTGTTTATGCCAAGGCCCAGCACACACTGGTAAATGTTATCATACCCCCTTCTCTCAGATAGCATTGTTAGGAAACTGTTATGTTACACAGAGTACTATGCACAAGCAGAGGAAACGTAGTGTAATTCACCTACGCAAGAGGTATATACAGTAAGAATGCATGGCATACACACAGGCACACACACACACCCACAGCCTTGATTACAATCACAAGAGTTACATCCTGCAATACATCGAGAAATAACTTCATCTTATAAACATTGTCATCAACGTAGAGTTTGTATGTGCATGTAGGTAGAGATCTGGTTCATCTGTCCCCATTCCACTTGTTGGTCAACTCCTTCTGTTCTGGTTCATCTGTCCCCATTCCACTTGTTAGTCAACTCCTTCTGTTCTGGTTCATCTGTCCCCATTCCACTTGTTAGTCAACTCCTTCTGTTCTGGTTCATCTGTTCCCAACTTGTGGAAAGACTAAACATTTAGAAGAGATACAAAACCAAGTTTTAGAGACATTCTGGATGGCCTCATCTTCGGTTGAGTACCCTTTTACATGTTGCCATGTACTGCTATTCACTGTTTACCTTACCAGCCAAGGGCATACCCAGATCTGTGCAGATGCTGTTCAGGCTTATGAGGATACGCATCTCCCAGCTTGCCTTTAGGGATGACACACACGCATACACGCACGCACGCACGCACACACACACACACACACACACACACACACACACAGTTATACTTAAAGGTTCAATGCAGCTGTCTCTCAATATCAAATCACTTCTGGGTAACAATTAAGTAAATTACTGTGATTGTTTTCAATTGTTTGCGGACCGGGTACCTGTAGGCTGACTTCGGTCGTCAGCTGAACTGTGTTTATTCCGATACATTGGTGTGGCTGGCTTCCTGGGTTAAGCGGGCGGGTGTTAAGAAGTGCGGTTTGGCGGGTCATGTTTCAGAGCATGCATGACTCGACTTTCGTCTCTCCCGAGCCCGTTGGGGAGATGCAGCAATGAGACAACAACACAACTGGATCGCAATTGGATATCACAAAATAATAAAAAATTATAATAATAGGTGTTATTGGCAGAGAGGTTTGGAACTCTCTTTCTTATAGGTCTATTAACTAATTTACCGCTTGATAAATTAACTCCATCCCACCAAAACAGGCTGAAATTTCAGGCGGACTTTTCAAACAGCTCTTACACTAAAAGGGCATGATTATCATTTCCACAATTTCACCATATTATTCCAACCTCATAGTGTGGAAATATATACCAAACACAGGACAATCACGTTTTTGACTGCACTGGGCCTTTAGCAGTGCAGTCTAATTTGTAACATATCATACAAAATGGATGACGTAGTTCACAATTGGATGACGTAGTACACAAAAAAACGGGTACCCGTTTTGGCTCATGACCACCACCTTAAAAATCACTGGCTGAAATTATACAAAGGCTTGGGAGCATCAATTTCACTAAAAAGTAGGGCACATCTGCTAGGGTAAGTCCCCAGACAAATTTGAGAGACAGAACCACAGAGAATATAATGACATGGGGAGCGGTGGAGAGAGGAAGAGAAGGAGAGACTGATGGAGAGAGGATGAGAAGGAGACTGATGGAGAGAGTAAGAGAAGGAGAGAGTGATGGAGCGAGGATGAGAAGGAGAGAGTGATGGAGAGAGGAAGAGAAGGAGAGAGTGATGGAGAGAGGAAGAGAAGGAGAGACTGATGGAGAGAGGAAGAAAAGGAGAGAGTGATGGAGAGAGGAAAAGGAGAGAGGAAGAGAAGGAGAGACTGATGGAGAGACTGATGGAGAGAGGAAGAGAAGGAGAGACTGATGGAGAGAGGAAGAGATAGACCCACCTGGGCCTTGGACGTGTACGCCAGCTGCTCCTTGGCATGCTCTGGGGGAGATGGGGGTGACTAGAGAGACTAGAGAGAGAGATGGTGGAAGAGAGAGAGAGAGAGAGAGAGAGAGAGAGAGAGAGAGAGAGAGAGAGAGAGAGAGAGAGAGAAACTGGGTGGAATAACAAATGGATTTATGCAATTACATGACTGTTGAAAAAGAACATTCAACCAAGACCATCTGTAGGTTCTCTCTCTTCAGTTGGGTTCATATGCAGAATCCTGTCTCCTGTCTGGAGTCCTCTGGACCCAAACAGGATCATTTCAGACAACCCTAGAACTTGTGTTATAAAACACTCATCTTTATCTAAACATGTCACCTCAACGAGAACATACACGGATGACTCATGTTCAAGAGAGGAAGGCATAAGTCAACTTTTTATGTCGTGGTGAAACTGGACGTCCTCAGTTCAGGCAGATGGTACAGACAAGGCAGAGACTGCAGGTTTAACACTGTAAAATTGCACTTAGGAACGATTACTCAACAGCCAACTGAGTTTGTTTTCATCTCAGGACAGAAAGACACCATGGTACTCTAGACTGACATGAGGTAACTTAACAACTAATGATTTGCTCTAACAGATAAAGCCTATTATCAAAAGCAGAGACTCTGAAAGTGTTGTATTTTAAAAGGATAAACCGCAGCAATGCACTGAACATGCATCTTACTGTCCATATCTGATACAGACAGGTCCAGACAGACAGACAGAAAGATGAGAAAGACATAACAGAAAGATAAAAGCATAAGACCTCATGGCATTGGATTACACTATGGTTGGATTGTTGGTGCCAGTTTGGGGGTCTGGTCTGGTGTGTGGCTCTTGGCCAAGACGAAAGAGGTGAATCACTTTTACTGGAGTCTGTTTTAAACTATCATTGGCTGAACATTTTAGGTGATTCCCTCATAAACGTTACACAAACAGCCTCTCCCTGCCTGCTCTCGCTCAATCTCACTCTCTCTGTCTATCTGTGTGCATGTGCACATACTAATACATAAAAAAAAACGATGTATAGAAGAAAAAAACGTACACATGCAACTGCGACACAAAATATAGTTATTGCAACAATATATGCATGATATTCAATCTATGTCCAGTCCATGACAACTATAATACACACAAAAACATTTTGTTTTGCATTCACACGCTTACCTGATGCTTTGAGTAAATGCCAAACGTACTTTTTTAGAGATTCTAATTTTATCTCAGGTCTTTGCAAACACTCCTAAATACAATAAGAAAACAGTTGAGCAAATTCGCTATGTAGATATTTTGATATATCAATCAGTTACTGACTGTAAAAGCAATATTATAGCTACCCAAATAGAGCCAAAATATTGGTATGGCTTCGGTAGCTAGCTGTCAAATGTCACAGCAAACAGGATAGAAAACATTCGGTTTGAGAGTGTAAATTAGTTCCTTTAAATCGCTGGATAATGTTCGCAATTGTCAGTCATAATTCCGTTCTCTTATCCATTATTTTCAAAACTCGTTTTGGTTGTAACTACGATAGGGCAATTAGATTTTCAGAATCCATTGGGTATCCAGTGATGGGACTGTCCGGTTATTTAGCAACTACATGCGTACTATGCATGAAAAGGAAACAAAGACAAACGAGATTAGGCGCTAGCCCATTGACAGCTGCGGTTTATTTTGTTGCCTGGTAATTATTTATTACAGTACAAGGGATTACATTTAAGGGATTACATGTAAAGGTACAAACAACTGGTGATTGTAATCTGTTAGATTACAGATACTTTTGAAGGATTACTATTAAATTCAGAAAGGATGTTTGCGAAAAAAAATATTTGACACTGTTTTTCAATGACGTTCAAATCAGCATTGAAAAACGGGGCAAATTTAAATTTGTTCCACCTGGGCGAGTCTGACCACAAATCAGAGACCACTATGATGACACACCAAATGTGTTTGATGGATCCCGGGAAAAGAGCAGGAATAGGCTTTTGTAGGCTACAGTCCAAGCTATGTCTTCCAATGGTGCGACTGCTGTCGGCATCCAAAGATTATCCAACTTGAATAAACGCTTGGAGGTAAGGATGACAGCAGGGGTGTACTTATATATATATATATATATATATATTTACCTTTATTTAACTAGGCAAGTCAGTTAAGAACAAATTCTTATTTACAATAACGCCTATGGGACTCCCAAACACAGCCGGTTGTGATACAGCCTGGAATCGAACCAGAATCTGTAGTGACGCCTCTAGCACTGAGATGCAGACCGCTGCTTCACTCGGGAGCCCCGAGTGTCTACGGCGATAGTATATCACTTATTATTGATATCTACGTAGTGCCTTGATGTGAATCACACTGCTGCTCTCTCATTTAGCTATTTGCGCCTTACGTATGTATTGTGGTTGTTGTGGATGTCTGTTCACAAATCTAAATGTGTATTTGAACCCAATAATGGTTGAATTCAAGAAGTTTAAGCTGCCTATCAATCATTGTTTTTGAAACCAGTGGACAGCCAGTGAAAAATGCGCTCTTGCAACAGCTGCATAGTGCCGATCCCAGCCTATGGAATAAAAGTGAGGCTTTAATTAATCTAATTCATGCTGATAAAAAAAAAATCATGTTCAAACTTGCACACTTTTAGTAGACTTAAAGGGGCAATCTGTAGTTGCTACATCCATTTTTGGACTTATAAATTATATATATTAATGTAGAGATATAATTTTACCGATTATTATATGTAAACTCAGCAAAAAAAGAAATGTCCCTTTTTCAGCAACCTGTCTTTCAAAGATAATTCGTAAAAATCCAAATAACTTCACAGATCTTCATTGTAAAGGGTTTAAACACTGTTTACCATGCTTGTTCAATGAACCATAAACAATTAATGAACATGCACCTGTGGAACGGTCATTAAGACACTAACAGCTTACAGATGGTAGGCAATTAAGGCCACAGTTATGAAAACTATGGACACTAAAGAGGCCTTTCTACTGACTCTGAAAAACACCAAAAGAAAGGTGCCCAGGGTCCCTGCTCATCTGCGTGAACGTGCCTTAGGCATGCTGCAAGGAGGCATGAGGACTGCAGAGGTGGCCATGGCAATAAATTGCAATGTCCGTACTGTGAGACACCTAAGACAGCGCTACAGTGAGACAGGACGGACAGGTGATCGTCCTCGCAGTGCCGGATCCGCGTGTAACAACACCTGCACAGGATTGGTACATCCGAACATCACACCTGCGGGACAGGTACAGGATGGCAACAACAACTGTCCGAGTTACACCAGGAACGCACAATCCTTCCATCAGTGCTCAGACTGTCCGAAATAGGCTGAGAGAGGCTGGACTGAGGGCTTGTAGGCCTGTTGTAAGGTAGGTCCTCACCAGACATCACCGGCAACAATGTCGCCTATGGGCACAAACCCACCGTCGCTGCACCAGACAGGACTGGCAAAAAGTGCTCTTCACTGACAAGTCGCGGTTTTGTCTCACCAGGGGTGATGGTCGGATTCGCGTTTATCGTCGAAGGAATGAGCATTACACTGAGGCCTGTACTCTGGAGCGGGATCGATTTGGAGGTGGAGGGTCTGTCATGGTCTGGGGCGGTGTGTCACAGCATCATCGGACTGAGCTTGTTGTCATTGCAGGCAATCTCAATGCTGTGCGTTACATGGAAGGCATCCTCCTCCCTCATGTGGTACCCTTCCTGCAGGCTCATCCTGACATGACCCTCCAGCATGACAATGCCACCAGCCATACTGCTCGTTCTGTGCGTGATTTCCTGCAAGACAGGAATGTCAGTGAGAGCCCGGATCTCAATCCCATTGAGCCCGTCTGGGACCTGTTGGATCGGAGGGTGAGGGCTAGGGCCATTCCCCACAGAAATGTCTGGGAACTTGCAGGTGCCTTGGTGGAAGAATCGGGTAACATCTCACAGCAAGAACAGGCAAATCTGGTGCAGTCCATGAGGAGGAGATGTACTGCAGTACTTAATGCAGCTGGTGGCCACACCAGATACTGACTGTTACTTTTGATTTTGACCCCCCCTTTGTTCAGGGACACATTATTCCATTTCTGTTAGTCACATGTCTGTGGAACTTGTTCAGTTTATGTTTCAGTTGTTGTTCATCTTGTTATGTTCATACAAATATTTACACATGTTCAGTTTGCTGAAAATAAACGCAGTTGACAGTGAGAGGACGTTTCTTCTTTTGCTGAGTTTAGTAGAAAGCGATGGTTTAGAAGAAGCCTACATAACCAACAAAGTAAAATATAACATCCATATATGGCCAGCTATGTAAACTTTAACATTGATTTATCCAGCAATAGATGTTGTTCAATTGGTAACATACATTTTTGTCTTCTTCTAATGCCTCTTAAGGGGAAAGTAATCTAAAAGTATCTGAATGTAATCAGATTACGTTAATGAGTTTGGGTAATCCAAAAGTAACATTACTGATTAGAATTTTGGACAGGTAACACTAGTAACTGGAACGGATTATATTTTGAATGTAACCTACCCAAGCCTGAGTACCAATGCGTTAACCAGTGTGTTAATAGCCTACCTCTCTTTTTAATTATATTTTTAACCATGCCATTACAAGTAAAAAATGCCTGAATGAAAAACATGTATTTTGTTATTTGCATAAACAAAGATAAGACCACATACAGTACCAGTCAAAAGTTTGGACACACCTACTCATTCAAGGGTTTTTCTTAATTTGTACTATTTTCTACATTGTAGAATAATAGTGAAGACATCAAAACTATGAAATAACACACATGGAATCATTTAGTAACCAAAAATATTTTAAACAAATCTAAATACATTTTAGATTCTTCAAAGTAGCCACCCTTTGCCTTAACCAGCTTCATGAGGTAGTCACCTGGAATGAATTTCAATTAACAGGTGTGCCTTCTTAAAAGTTACTTTGTGGAATATCTTACCTTCTTATTGTGTTTGAGCCAATCAGTTGTGTTGTGTTGTGACATGGTAGGGGTGGTATACAGAAGATAGCCCTATTTGGTAAACAAAGAGAAACAACAGTCCATCATTACTTCAAGACATGAAGGTCAGTCAATCCGGAACATTTCAGGGACTTTGAAAGTTTCTTCAAGTGCAGTCGCAAAAACCATCAGTCGCTATGATGAAACTGGCTCTCAGGAGGACCGCCACAGGAAAGGAAAACCCAGAGTTACCTCTGCTGCAGAGGATGTTCATTAGAGTTCATTAGAGTTAACGACACGTCAGATTGCAGCCCAATGCTTCACAGAGTTCAAGTAACAGACACATCTCAACATCAACTGTTCAGACTGCGTGAATCAGGCCTCCATGGTCGAATTGCTGCAAAGAAACCACTGCTAAAGGACACCAATAATAAGAAGAGATTTGCTTGGGCCAAGAAACACGAGCAATGGACATTAGATCGGTGGAAATCTGTCCTTTGGTCTGGTGAGTCCAAATTTGAGAATTTTGGTTCCAACCGCCCTGTTTTTGTTCGATGCAGAGTAGGTGAACGGATGATCTCCGCATGTGTGGTTCCCATCGTGAAGCATGGAGGAGGAGGTGTGATGGTGTGAGGGTGCTTTGCTGGTGACACTGACGTGATTTATTTAGAATTCAAGGCACACTTAACCAGCATGGCTACCACAGAATTCTGCAGCGATACGCCATCCCATCTGGTTTGCGCTTAGTGGGACTATCATTTCTTTTTCAACAGGACAATGACCCAAAACACACCTCCAGGCTGTGTAAGGGCTATTTGACCAAGGAGAGTGATGGAGTGCTGCATCAGATGACCTGGCCTCCACAATCACCCGACCTCAACCCAATTGAGATGGTTTGGGATGAGTTGGACCGCAGAGTGAAGGAAAAGCAGCCAACAAGTGCTCAGCATATGTGGAAACTCGTTCAAGATAGTTGGAAAAGCATTCCTCATGATGCTGGTTGAGAGAATGCCAAGAGTGTGCAAAGCTGTCATCAAGGCAAAGGGTGGCTACTTTGAAGAATCTCAAATATAAAATATATTTCGATTTTTTTCACACTTTTTGAGTTACTACATGATTCCATATGTGTTATTTCATTGATTTGATGTCTTCACTATTATTCTACAATGTAGAAAATAGTAAAAAATAAAGAAAAACCCTTGAATGAGTAGGTGTGTCTACATTTTTGACTGGAACTGTATATACTGTAGGACATGGTATATCTCTATGGATAAGACATTGTTTGGACTCAAATGTTCTAGAAGATCTATGTTTTTGTGGCGCTGTATCCAACAACATCTCACTACCATAGCATTACTTAGCCTATAAAAGGTGGAGTCATTTGAGTAAGCCAAGTTTATAATAACAATGACCTGTTACATGTACCCTGTGACTCTGCAATGACTTTGTCACCCACATCCAAAAGTAAGAAATCAGTTTAAAAGTTTGTGGGTGTCCATCATATATAGACCATAGGCTACCATGGCTGAGGGTTAAGAAGGGTCGTTTTTGGAATATGATATGCATCTTAGGTCTCATTATAGTCAACGCGATATAATTACTGAGAGGAGATTTTTTTAATGCAAAACATGCATGTGGAGTTAAGGCATGTTGATGGATTGCCATCATCACGTGAACCTCTGTCCAGTCCTCTCCTACAACGACAGCTTATTACCTCCCATGTGAACAACCAATTACGGGAGGAAATGGTCTTTGACATTGTTACATCTCGCAGATCCTGCATATGGTCGTTTTTTGTTGTTGTTCAGATAACAAATCTAAAACTATTTTAATTTTGTTGAAAACATTTGATTTGATGTTCTTGAAATATTGTCAGTAATACGTTTACTTTTGCAACAGACATAAAACAAATCACAGAGGACTACACAAATCTCCATTTGAAAATGCTGTTTCACCTTGCATGACCATTGGCTCGAGAGGCGGGGTCTCTTCAAGAGGAGAGTGTCTCTCTATCCACTGCTCTTCTACTGTATTTCTCATAGCAACATTGAAGCGCGAGACGGAGCTCAACAGACCGCATGAAGCAGACGCTTGACTTCTATCATTTTTGCTCACTGACTCTATTACTTGTAGATTTCGTTAAAACTGGATCATTCTCTTATATCAAATATAAATGGGGTCATGCAAACTTCTTTGAATGCGACATCTTCAGTTCGAGGATCTTTTAAGACTTATGCCCGGAGAAAATGAACATGACATGTGGGAAGTGTTATTTGCTGACATTATAATGTCAAATTTACCATCGTCCTAGACTGCGAAGGATGAACAGATTGGGTTCCTTTACATAGCCTATAATCTCAATTTATGCACCAGAAAAAAAAAAGAAAGAACAGCAAAAATGGAACCATTTACATTGCATGATATGCTCATAAACTCAACTAATCTTTATAAGATATTATGTGACTTTGGAATCAAGAATGTCTCAGAATGTGAAGATGAAAGCGAGACCCCTCCTGAACCGAAAGGTAACCAATCATATTGATAATCATAAATTGGGGGGAAATTAAATTAACAAAAAGTAAATGTCTAATTGTTTAAATCTAAACACAAATGTTTTAGTGGGGATATTGATGAAAAGTCACAAAACTGTTTTATTTTTAGACTAAAACACCCAGCCTGTTACACACACGTTGGGCCATTTGTTTTTGATTGTGAAAAAGCGTTGTTTCTCAAATAATACATATTTTAAACTGTTATTCATATTTTGGGATTTTTTTCGCAAATGCACATGGAGAGCGACCCTTTGGACACCACCAAGCAGGGCCAGTGCGCTTTACGCGCGGTTGAAGTAGCATGCGTTCTTTCGGCTCCTCTGCTTGGATGGAGTGCCCTAGGACTGAATATAATTTTTTTTAAACATAAATTAAGACTAGAAGTTAGTACCAGGTCAACACGTATTGTCTATTTGCTGAAGTCAAAATGGTCTGAGTGTTACCTTGACGGAAATGATCTCTGAATTCTCATTGAAATTGAGCTGATATGTATAATATAGATCTATAATCTTTAAAATATTAAATAAGGTACAGAACATGTTGAATTTAGTGTTGCTAATTCAAGCCCCACATATGCACACACTGTTCCCCTGAGTGACGCGACCAACCAGAACTGACTCCAACTGAATTCCAGCTTGCCTTTATTAATGCTGGCTCTAAAATAACCAGGATGAGTAATGCACAACAAAAATATTTTACAATCGAATTAGGATACACTTAAATGAACGTCAACCTCTTTACACAAGGGCCATGCCATTGAAAACAGACAGACTGAATGAATCGATTATTTGAAAGTAATGATAATGATGATGACCTTAACAATGTAGGGATGATGATGATGATGATGTTGATTATTATTAAGATAAGGATGTTTATGATAATGATTATGACAATGACAATAATAATGATGATAAAGACAATTATCACAACAATTATGCTGACCATTTCTCTCTCCTCTGTATAGATTTGAATCAGACGGTACGTATCATCCTCTATAGCCTCATCTTCCTGGTCAGCGTGCTGGGCAACAGCCTGATCATCGCTGTGTTGGTCAGGAACCGCCGCATGCGCACCGTCACCAACCTGTTCCTGCTGTCCCTGGCCGCCAGCGACCTGATGCTCTGCCTCTTCTGCATGCCCTTCACCCTCATCCCCAACCTCATGAGGGACTTTGTGTTCGGCTCGGGCATCTGCAAGGTGGCCATGTACTTCATGGGTGAGTTTACTGTACACAGGTTATGACCCTGGTGCCGATATGGTACTTGAGAAACAAGGTTGTGGCCATGTACTTCATGGGTGAGTCCCGTGGAAGCACTGTACGTACACAGGTCCTGACCTGGGCCCGTATTCACAAAGCGTCTCATAGTTGGAGTGCTGATCTAGGATCTGTCCATATAATCAGATCTAAAAGGCTAAAACTGATCTTAGATCAGCACTGCTTCCCTGAGATCCTTTGTGGATATGGGCCCTGGTCACGTATTCACAAACCATAATGGGTTTGTCTGTTGGGATTTGTGTGGTACTGCAATAGAAGGTGTTTACATCCTCTTGTCCACTTCTGTGTTGCATAGTTACGGTATTTTATTGTACACAATCAGTAGGATCAGATTTTTATTTTATTTAACCTTTTATTTAACCAGGCAAGTCAGTTAAGAACAAATTCCTACCGGGGAACAGTCTTGTTCAGGGGCAGAACAACAGATTTTTACCTTGTCAGCTCGAGTATTCGATCCAGCAACCTTTCAGTTACTGGCCCAACGCGCTAACCACTGGGCTACCTGCCGCCCCATGCATGGTCTGACCTTGTTATTGTCTTCTACACTGATGTCACTCACTTCAAGGGGTCAGGTAAGGGAAGAGAGTACAGTAGGTTCTGTCCACATAGGAAGATTCCTTCCAGTTCCAACCACTCACTCACCGGGTGGTGGGGGGATTAAATTGGCCTGATGATAGAAAATCAATAGAGAAGCAAATCCCAGAAGCCATTAAAGCCATTTTGGCTCTGACCTGGTACCTGGTGTGAAGAGACACCAAATAAAGTAATCTGATGGCTATTAGCCGTGGCCGCGTTCCCACATCGCCTCTCCTCCACCGGAGCTGTAAATGTACTGGCACGTCACCTGATTTAAGGAGCCATTTACCAGTGGTGTAAAAAGGTACCCATTTGTTTTACTTGAGTAAAAGTAAAGATACCTTAATAGAAAATGACTAAAGTAAAAGTGAAAGTCACCCAGTAAAATACTACTTGAGTAAAAGTCTAAAAGTATTTGGTTTTAAATATACTTAAGTATCAAAAGTAAAAGTAAAAGTATAAATTATTTCAAATTTGTTATATTAAGCAAACCAGACTGCACCGTTTTCTTGTTATTTTAATGTACGGATAGCCCCGTGGCACACTCAGACATGATTTAAAAACAAAGCATGTGTGTTTACTGAGTCCACCAGATCAGAGGCAGTAGGATGACCAGTGGTGTTCTCTTGATAAGTGCTTGAATTGGACCATTTTCCTGTCCTGCTAAGCATTCAAAATGTAACGAGTACTTTTAGGTGTAAGGGAAAATGTATGAAGTAAAAAGTGCATTATTTTCTTTAGGAATGTAGTCAAGTAAAAGTAAAAGTTGTCAAAAATATAAATAGTAAAGTAATGTACAGATACCCCCAAAAAACGACTTAAGTTGTACTTGAAAGTATTTTTACTTAAGTACATTACACCACTGCCATTTACTCTGAGCTGAAAGGTCCAGGTCACAAGACAAGAAGATGAGGAAGAAGAACAGGGTAGAAAAGTGATGTTTGTTGTTCACAAGTGTCTCAATGACTTGAAACTCAGGTACAGAAATATCAATGTCTATGTAGTTGAGGATCCATTCTCTACAACCATTTACAGTCAAGGTTGTACCGTTCTCGTGCTTCATAACCTGTTCAAAAACATTCCATTGTAATTTTTTATGTCTGGATATTGTATGGATATACAAGTCCCGGATACAGCATACCTGGAATTTTAAGTGCCCTTGTAGTTCAAATCCTTTTCAACAATATTTCCTCACTGGATATAGCATGGATATATCCTATGTACATGCATTTCTGTCAGTTGGGTTAAGGTTGTATTATTCATTGGCTTTGGGAAATGTTCAACCGTGGTGTTTCTTTGTAGTCAGATAGTTCACAGCCTCCCTGATCTGTTTGTTCTTGACTTGGGTCCGTGCGGTGAGATCCCGGCCATGTCAGTAGCGATGATTACCTAATCTGTCACGGTGTGTAACCAAGGTAACGTGCATGTATTTATAGGTGCCGTTGTTTGTTATTTTGTGAGTTTGGTAACATCCACCGGTTAATGGATGGGGTTGTTGATCATCCACAAGTGCTGGAACTTACCTCTGTCTCTACACGCTCGTAAAGTACAAAGTGACTAGCCGTGAAAGTGTCAGGCCAGCTATTAGAAGTATTACAGTAGACAAGTGTCATTCCCACCTGCTGTGTGTACAGTATTACATTAGCCATTGTACAAGGTATAAAGGGACAATCTCCGATTGCTATCTTCCTTTTTTGACTTTTAAATTAATGATATACACTATACCCGGATTCTTGAAAAATGTAACTTATAAATGCCTAATGAGCTTGGTTTAACTGAGCTTATGTTACGTACAAAATCACAGCTGTACAAAATCACATATGCTAGTGTAGCCTACATTCTTGTCTGTTATGGATCTATTCATCAGATTCTATACTCAGTCCTGTGGTACAAAACTATGGACCGTTAATCGTTGTCAATCTCTCCAGGGATCTCGGTGAGCGTCTCCACCTTCAACCTGGTGGCCATTTCCCTGGAGCGTTACAGTGCCATCTGCAACCCCCTGGCCTCCCGGACCTGGCAAACCAAGTCCCACGCTGCCACGGTCATCTCTGCCACCTGGGTGGTGAGCTTCCTGTTCATGCTGCCCTACCCTATCTCCAGCACCCTGGTGCCCTTCACCCGGGTCAACAACAGCACGGGCAACATGTGCCGCCTGGTCTGGCCCAGTGATGTCATCCAGCAGTCCTGGTGAGAGGATAGATAGTTCCATTTCGGTAGACGGGTGCCATCACAAAGAGGGGTTTCAACTGCTAGGTGATTTTCACTGTAAATTATGGAAAGGTCTGTGCAAAAGATGAAATGGGCTATTCATGTCTATTACTTTAAGGGGGAAGTATCAAATTCACTTTGATGCATACTGAATGGGCACTTGCTTTCGACCAATCCGGTGACACCATCGAGCCTTCTTCCTTACAGGTATGTGTCCCTGCTACTGCTGCTCTTCCTGGTTCCTGGGATCATGATGATGACAGCCTATGGCCTCATCTCCCTTGAGCTCTACAGGGGCATCACGTTTGAGATGGCCAACAGGAAGTCCAGCAGAGGTACGTATACAAAACCTCAACTGACCTCTTGAAAATGTCCAGCTCTGGCCATATCGATTTGGTGGCATCCTTATTGGTCATTGTTTACAATTGGTTAATCTAATTTGCACAGGGTCAGTCATTATTCATGTCTTATTTTTCTGATCTATCACAGAGATGACTTCCTAATCATTATTAGATCCATTTCTATCAACTATCATTTTTATTTAGAGAAATCAACTTTAGTTTAAGTTAATTTTGTATTCATATCTGCTGTTATGATCTGTCACAGAGAGACAGTGCAGCACGGGCAGCATCAAACCCGGCGACAACGACGGCTGCTACCTTCAGCCCGCCAAGAAGAAGAAGGGCGAGCTCGCCCACCTCCAGAACTCTCCCGCGACCCCCAGCCCTAACGTGACCATCAACAGCAGAGACAACGTGGGCAGCAACAAGTCCAAGCTGAGCCGTGTGTGCAGCAACAGCTCCACCTGTAACCTGATGGCTAAGAAGCGCGTGATCCGCATGCTCCTGGTCATCGTCTGTCTCTTCTTCCTCTGCTGGACGCCTGTGTTCGCCGTTAACGCCTGGCGGGCCTTCGACCGCCGCTCTGCCGACAAGCTCCTCTCGGGGGCGCCGATATCCTTCATCCACCTGTTGTCGTACACCTCCGCTTGTGTCAACCCCATTATATACTGCTTCATGAATAAGCGTTTCCGCCAAGGGATTCTGTCCACCTTCACCTGCTGTAGCAGCCCCAAGGCCGGCGGAGTCGGGAGGGGGGCTGGGAGTAGGATGGGGACGGGGAGAGGGGGAGGAAGAGGAGGGACGAGGAGCGGAGAGGAGAACGGGCACACGCCGCAGAGTGGTAATAACACGCGCTTCACGTACAGTAGTATCCGTGGCTCCGCCCAGGCTTAGCTTTCTTTCTCCATCATTGACCAATCAGAATGAGTAAGTGGTCATGCAGCACCACCCCCCCACACACTGTACAGTGAGCTTTCAGTCTCTGATGACGTCATGCATGCCTGCTTGCAACTTTTAAAGTCCCCATGCCTGTGAAAGTGGACATGTATGTATGAAGAGAATCTCAGACAATAGGTTGATGATAAACTTGGTGCCATTACAAAGAAAGGACAATCAAACCATAGCATATTGACTTCATGAAATGGAGAAATGGAATAATCAGCCAAGGTTTTCAACAAGGAGAAGGTTATGAATTTAAACAAGTATCGGTTAACAAACTACATAGAATGAGGAACGGTGGCACCTGATATAACTCTTTATGACGTATAGGACCCTAAATGCTTCTTTAATAGGGACCGTGAGAGAACATGGCTAGTTTATGTCTACGGCCAAGAGGTCTACATTCAATGCTGTTCCTCCACAGACATTCACCTCAAACACCCATGTGTACAATCGTCACGGTGTCTCTTCACGTAACCCCTCCTCTCCTGAATCACCCGCGGGGAAAAGCAGCACCCTAGTTGTCTTGGTTTGACGTTGACCAGATGATCCCGGAGGAACGTCCAAGCGGCTTTTTCAGAGCCATGTAATATCTCCATGAGTATGTTGAACGGATGAACCCTGGATGGCCCTTGTGTGTTTTCCCCCCTCTCTGCATAATATTCTCTCTGTACACATTCTTGTCAGGGACTTGAAAGTTACAAACCACAGCCCAATGATGACACCACGTTCCCCAAGACATTTATAACTTCCCATACCTCAGACTCCTTTTTACAGGCAGTGTGACACAGAAATATGCCCAGATGTGTAAATACTGAAACGCGTTCCTAGCCTCGTAGCAGTGTCATCCTCGTGGGCTCACAAAAAAAGCTGTTTTCTTGTCCTTGACCCAGTCATCTTTTATCGTTGTACCTAGTGTACTATTGTAAGTGACATGACTGTGGCCTTATCGTGGTGTGGGACTCTGTGCACCTGCCTGTCCCTCTACTTCAAAAGGACCTTTCCCAGCATTACCTGTCAAGCACACCACACCTGGTCTTTGTTGACTTGGGTTGTTAAATACACTGCAGCACAAATGTAGCAAATTGTGTCGTTTTTTTTCTCTTCTTTGTTGTTTTGTAGCATCATGTCACTGTTAATTGGATGATTTTAGTGTTGCTCTCGAAGGGAAATTGTGATGTAAAGTGCATGGGATACGTTACAGAAAAAAGGAAATTAAATATTAAAAGTCTGTAGTGTTGTATGAGAATGTCAGAATGTATTTTCTGCTCTGCTACGCTACTTGCTGGTGTCTGGGGGGCCCTTTCAAATCTCTGAGTCAGTGGCTACAGCAGAGAGGTTGCACTGGAAGGGCTAGTGTGGTCTTCTTCGACATGAGGCTTCTGAGAAGCATAAACACACCACTGGGCACACCACGTCATTTCAATGTGGAGAATTGGGTAATATTTAATAGATACGTTGATCAATGAGATTCCTATATTCACCCACTCAAAAGACAGCCAAAAGTTTGGGAATTCAACAATGTGTTATCACTAAGCTAAAAGCACCATCTAAAAGAACCAAATTCAAATTCAAATGAATGTCTGATTTTTGGTATAGTTGTCACATAAATGTGTTTTCACTGCACTTTCAAACATTTAAAACCACAACAAAGTTCAAATGGGAATACAATGTCAGACATTTTGTTGATTTATAAAACAACTTAATGCGTTATCACTGTGCTTCATCTAACAGCACAACCAAGTGACCTGGACTGCAGTTGAGATGGCATTATAGTACATGGTGCAAATGATTAATTCCGTTTGAGATTCTGTGCAGATTATAGGAATTGTGACGATTTCCACAGACCTGAAACCCTGAACCTGCAGGCTTTCTGATTACAGAAGACGTTTACATGTTACAGTAACCTCAATGCGGCCACTGATGTGTTACTTATTTTACGGTTGAATAAATACTGTTATATTAGTTTGTAAGATAGACTATTTACACTATAGCAAAAGTGATATTGAATTATGCCTGGTTGTCAACGCAACCAAATATATATGGACCAGCTCTCCAGTAGGAGGTGCTGTAGATGGACCGGCTCTCCAGTAGGAGGTGCTGTAGATGGACCAGCTCTCCAGTAGGAGGTGCTGTAGATGGACCGGCTCTCCAGTAGGAGGTGCTGTAGATGGACCGGCTCTCCAGTAGGAGGTGCTGTAGATGGACCGGCTCTCCAGTAGGAGGTGCTGTAGATGGACCGGCTCTCCAGTAGGAGGTGCTGTAGTGGGACCGGCTCTCCAGTAGGAGGTGCTGCCTTGACTATTGCTTTTTTCTGATAGTGGATATTACATTGAAGAACTATCAACATATTTTATACAAGGTTGGTCTATATTGAAAATTGGTTACCATGATGACATAATCCTGTGGTTGCAATTTCTTTACCATAAAACATCTCATTCCAAAATCATGGTCATTAATATGGAGTTGATCCCCCCTTTGCTGCTTGAACAGCCTCCACTCTTCTGTGAAGGCTTTCCACTAGATGTTGGAATATTACTGCAGGGACTTGCTTCCATTCAGCCATAAGAGCATTAGTGAGGTCGGGCACTGATGTTGGGCGATTAGGCCTGGCTCGCAGTTGCCGTTCCAATTCATCCCAAAGGTGTTCAATGGGGTTAAGGTCAGGGCTCTGTGCAGGCCAGTCAAGTTCTTCCACAGCGATCTCAACAAACCATTTCTGTATGGACCTCGCTTTGTGCACGGGGGCATTGTCATGATGGAACAGGAAAGGACTTTCCCCAAACTGTTGCCACAAAGTTGGAAGCACAGAATCGTCTAGAATGTCATTGCATATTGTATCGTTAATATTTCCCTTCACTGGAACTAAAAGGGGCCTAGCCCGAACCATGAAACACAGCACCAGATCATTATTCTTCCTCCACCAAACTTTACAGTTGACACTATGCATTGGGGCAGGTAGCGTTCTCCTGGCATCAGCCAAACCCAGATTCATCCATTGGGACTGCCAGATGGTGAAGCGTGATTCATCACTCAAGAGAACACGTTTCCACTGCTCCATAGTCCAATGGAGGTGAGCTTTACACCACTAGCCGACGCTTGGCATTGCGCATGGTGATCTTTGGCATGTGTGCGGCTGCTCGGCCATGGAAACCCATTTCCTGAAGCTCCCGCTGTACAGTTTATGTGCTGATGTTGCTTCCATAGACAGTTTGGCACACGGTAGTGAGGGTTACAACAGAGGACAGACACGCTACGTACTTAAGCACGCCCGTTCTGTGAGCTTGTGTGGCCTACCACTTCCGTTATTACTCCTAGATGTTTCCACTTCTCAATAACAGCACTTACAGTTGACCGGGGCAGCTCTAGCAGGGCAGAGGTTTGACGAACTGACTTGTTGGAAAGGTGGCATCCTATGACGGTGCCACATTGAAAGTCACTGAGCTCTTCAGTAAAACCATTCTACTGCCAATGTTTGTCTATGGAGATTGCATGGCTGTGTGCTCGATTTTATACACCTGTTAGCAAAAAGGGTGTTCACATACTTTTCTATATCTAGTGTAGATGCCACGTCACAATACGTTGACCAATTACATTGAAACAACATTGATTTATCCCGTTTGTGCCCAGTGGGTAACCTCTGAACTGGTAGTAGAGTTGCATCACTGATTGACTATTCGCAGTGCAATGTCAGCCCCCTACAAGGTTATTACCATGTTTATGCCAAGTTCAATGTAAAATAGATATAGTTAAAGACAGTTCATTTCACACATAATTGTCACTTTTTTATTTCTTTTTTTTTTATATGCCAATATAGCAACTTTTTTCTTGTTTTTTCCTTTAAATGACATATGGAATTGCAATATGTACAAAAAACAAAACAACCAATCATAATGTTGTCAAAAAACAAAACAACCAATCATAATGTTGTCAAAAAACAAAACAACCAATCATAATGTTGTCAAAAAACAAAACAACCAATCATAATGTTGTCAAAAAACAAAACAACCAATCATAACGTTATCAAAAAACAAAACAACCAATCATAATGTTGTCAAAAAACAAAACAACCAATCATAACGTTATCAAAAAACAAAACAACCAATCATAATGTTATCAAAAAACAGTCCCCTTGTTTCACGTTATTGCTAAAAATGTTACAAACTGCACAGATTTCTACCATCAGCAACCCTTCGATCGCTGAGTATACTATCACTGACTGATACCTCTGTTTACCATTACTGGAACATTACGCACACACAGAGAGAGAGAGGAGAGAGGAGGAGAGCGAGAGAGAGAGAAATGGAGGCAGTGTGTGAGTGAAAGGATGTGTGAGGGGGAAAAGAAAGAAAAGATAAGAAATGGGACTGCAGCGAAGTTAAGCGTACAGAGCTAAGAGAGTGAAGTCAAAACGTAGGTCGAGAGAGACACAGAGAGAGAAACATTACTACTCCATAATGCAGCCAGCCAATCGTCTTGAGGAGTATTCAAGGCCGAGTGTGTCAGAGAAAGGCTCCTCCCACACGGCTTTTCATTTATTTAAAGCTGCCTCTCGCTCCGTCCTGTTTAGCAGTGCATGAGAAATCTATGTTATAAAAAGACATTTGGCATATTAGAGGATACATACATTGTTCAGAGCTCATTAACACCCCCACCCCCCCAAAAAACAGCTGCTTTTGGAAGAAAACAAACAATATGACTGACAAAATTAAAACCACTTGCAAGTACAGTATGTACACAGTATTTGCAAAAAGCTTCACACAAGGTTAAGAGAGTATCTCATCAGCTTATGTTACCAGGTTAATCGTTTGTTCAGATTATAAAAAGGCACGTAACAACATTCCACTCCTATAAGAGAGAACTGCCTTCTCCTTGTTGAGTGAAACGTGAGAACTGATGCTTTTCTTGACAATGAAAACAAACAACTTAATTGGACAAGTGCCGTTGCTAACTAGCATAGCTGGTCCCATTGTTGCAAAGAGTTATGGGATATTAGAATCCCAAAACAAAAACCCAGAAGCAGAAAGCCAGGTGACACTGACTGGAGGAGGATTCAGGCATTAGACAGGCTTTCCCAAACTCACTTCTACCAGCTGACATCCTGAAAACACTGAGCAAACCCAAACAGATTCAGCGGACCACCTTATTGACATCACATCACAATAGAGTAAAGGGTTTGGAAAAGGCCAGTAGCTTTTCTCTTTGTTGTGTAAACCAATTCCATAGTAAGGTGATAGGTGACAAAGCTCATGTTGGTTCCATGCTGCAAACTATTCAATTCAGGTTGATCGCACCCATTCTTGAATTAATTCAAAAGATAAAACTCCTGTTGCTGGACCGACAGCAACTGCCCTTTTGTAAATCGACTCCCGGGCCAAAGTAGGCAGCTTGGGCAATAATGCCCTTATTTCTTTGACATAAAATAAGACAATGGGGAAACTTTTTACCATAATAACAAATATACAGTGGGGAAAAAAAGTATTTAGTCAGCCACCAATTGTGCAAGTTCTCTCACTTAAAAAGATGAGAGAGGCCTGTAATTTTCATCATAGGTACACTTCAACTATGACAGACAAAATGAGGAAAAAAAATCCAGAAAATCACATTGTAGGATTTTTAATGAATTTATTTGCAAATTATGGTGGAAAATAAGTATTTGGTCA